>NEWO01000829.1:21505-70613 GCA_003013225.1 Phalaenopsis aphrodite
TTCCTATCATTTGAATATTCTAAGTGACTTGATAGTACAACATATAGTCATTCTTGAAATGAATAGAAAACTAGAACTCTTAAACTTGATGACTAGATAATCTTGTACCTACAGAGTTAATTTAATTACTTGAATTTTTTCTAAAAATCTCTCTATGATATTTACTTAAATCAAACTTACAGTATTTCTGAATTAAGACTTTACTACAATATATCATAACTTTTATGTAGTACTAAAATTACTTAAGGACAAGTAATAGTTAAGTTTGGGGGATTTTGACCAAAGAAAAATATGTTGAGATTTTCATACCTATTTTATACTGATTTTAATTATATTGCACTTTAAAGAAGGCTATTTTTGATGTTTTGTTGCAGGTATGATGAATTATGGTCATTGGAGCAAAAAGATGCAAAAAACGGTGCAGTTTGGAGCAAAAACAAGCAAGAAATGATATTTTGCCCTGTCACCTTTCGATAAGTCTTTGGATGCTTAATCTCCTTTACACTTCTTGCATATTTTTGAAGAAGATTACACTTTAAAGGAATTTTGTTTTCATGCTTATTTTGTAGGGCTATCTGTTAGGAACACAACGCAACTGAAATGGGGCGAAACGGAGCTAAAACGGAGCCAAACGGAGTGAAACGGTGGAGCTGCGCAGTTTGCCCGCCGACGTCGAGATTTAGCCGAGAAGACCAAAAAATGACATAAAAGCTCGCCGACAGCGCTCTCGAGCCCGTCGACAGCGCCCGGTACGACTATGGACCGACTTTTGGCGGTTATGGGCTGAAATTCAATGTATTTGGATGCTTTTTGGAAGGGTGCTTGTGGCAACTCTTCATACTTCATCCCTACACTTTAAAAGAACGAATTTAGGTTAGAAAGAGGAGGATTTGTATGAGAGGAATATTAGGAAAAGTGTGGAGAAAGTTTATGTTTCTTAGAATAGGAGTAGAAATGTAGATTTCTAGCCTTTTGGAGAGATTGGAGAGGGGATTTAGAGAGAATTTGTAAGGAGATGTTCTAGCATTGCATGGATTGGCGGGAGACTTTGTGGGAGAGATTTTCTTCTTTCTTTCAAGGGAAAAAGCTAAGTATGGTGTTCTTCATTATCTTATGGTTTTGTAAACAGTTATCTAGTGGATTTTCTTTGGTTAAATGAAGTTTTCGTTGTGTTTTCTTTCTGCTTTGTGATGGGCTTCTTTTACTCTCTCTCTTCTTGTTTGGAAATAATGGCATGAGAAGATTATGCCGTTATTTTCATTTTACTTTTCTTTTGTAATGAGTAGAATTCATGTTTAGGATTTTGTGATGCATGTTAGAAGCGGATTTAATTATCAATGTGATGGTTTTTACTTGCACTTTATTTACATTACAATAAAGGCCCGGTGTAGTGTTAAAGTTCGTTGTAATTGCATTAAGATCCAAGAGGGCTGTGTAATTCTCAACAAAGTAGAACCACATTCAGATTACATGGATGGTTAAGTTCATGGGAGTGAATGCAAATAAATAGGGAAATATACTTTGATGGCCGTAGAATTGGAGATTTTAGGGTGACAGACTAAAATCCCCAATTCGGTCCTATTGTTTAAGTACTGAAGCGGAGATGTTAGCCCTCAGGTGAGGGGAATGTGGGAGCTCCTAAGTGAGAGCCGGTATCCTCCCAGCCTAGCCACGGATTCAGTAAACAAGCATAGGATTAGTCAATGCTCTTTATGCATGGACCAAAGGGTAAAGAATAGGATTGCTCCTATTTGACACATACAATATTTAATGCATCGCATTCCTTTACATTATCTAATTCATTACATAAGAATAGTAGTGTGTAATATCTCAAAATTCTCCAAACCAATTCATTCAAAAAGAGTTATCTTTAGAATTAATATTTGCATTTAGTTATAGTTATTATCTTTACATTTAACACTTGCATTCAGGAGTAGTTGATAGATAAAACATCATTTTAATTGACATTCCTAACTAAGGACTAATTGTAGTAGACTAGGATTTGACTAAGAACCTCTTACCTCGCTTCCCTGTGGGATCGATAAACGGGACTCCACTAGAGCCCTGTATTACTTGAGCGATACGTATACTTGCATTTGAAATTGTGACTTTACAAAATCATTATAAATAATAAATCTGAGTTCATGAATTCTTGTATATAAAAAGTCGCTATCACTAACCCATATTAGGCCCAACCTAAACCCTAAACCTAGGTTCAACCAAAATTGAACCTAACCCTAAATGTTGGGCCTATACCTTATTATGTCCAACCTAAACTCTAAACCTAAGTTCAGCCTAACTTGAACCTAACCCTAAATGTTGGGTCTAACCAATATTAGAGCCAACCTAAACCCTAAGCCTAAGTTCAACCTAACTTGAACCTAACCCTAAATGTTTGGTCTAACCCATATTAGACCCAACCTGAACCCTAAACCTAGGTTCAACCCAACCCTAAATGTTTGGTCTAACCTATATTAGACTCAACCTAAACTCTAAACCTAGGTTCAACCTAACTTGAACCTAACCCTAAATGTTGGTTTAATCCATATTAGACCCAACCTAAAACCTAAACAGGTTCAACCCAAATTAAACCTAACTCTGAGGCTAACCCAAATTGGACTTAACCCTGAACCCTTTTAGGTTAAATTTACATTGAACCTAAGCCTTAATTCTAATTGGACTTAAACTTCAACCCTTCTAGGTTCAACTTACATTGAACCTAAACTCTAAGTCTAATTAAACTTAATCAAACCCTTTTAGGTTTAACCTACACTGAACCTAAACTCTAAGTCTAATCCAACTTAGGCTTAGCTAAAACTAAATCACCAGGCCAAACTGACCTAACACTAGCTAACCTAATTCAACTGAATCACCGAGTCAACCCGACCTAACTTGTGTTAACCTTTTTCAAATTAAACTCTGGGTCAACCTAACCTAACTCAGGTTAACCCAATTTAACTGAATCACCAGATCAACTCGACTTAACAAAGGTTAACCTGAGCTAACTCGGGTTAACCCAACTCAACTGAAATACTTAACAACTGAGCTAACTCGACCTAACTCGATTTAACCCAATTGAAACACTAGATCAATCCAACCTAACTGAGGTTACCCAATTCAGTTGAATCACCGAGTCAACTCGACTTAACTTAGGTTAACCCAATTCAGCTGAATCACGGGCCAACGCGACCTAACCCGGGTTAATACAAATCAGCTCAATTTCTAAGTAAAATTGACCTAAATCAAGCTAACTCAAATCAACCTAATTTGAGACTCACCCTCAAACTTTAGAGTAAGTTTAATTGAGGGTCTATTCAAGTCTAATGCAACTTAAACTTGAGTAGTACTTTTAAGTTTAAATTGTTTTGAACTTTAATCAAGTCTGATACATCTTAAACTTGACTTAATTCAGGATGATTAATTTGAACTAGCTCAGTCTAGCCTAAGTTGATTCCAAGTTAATGTGAACTCAATATTTTTACTAACTTAGTCTAAGGTCAATTAAGTTTAGTTTGACTCCAATTAAACTAAGCCACCCTGGATTAATCTTATTGAACTTAAGACAAGGATTGAGTGTAATCTGAGGGACTATAGCCTAATTCAGGCTAACTCAAATCACCTAGAGGCTCATTTTAAATTAGTTCAATCCAACTTGAACTAATCCAAAATCAACCTAGATCTAGGTGATTCGAGGTTAAGCAAAGTTTGACTTCTCATACAAGAACAAAACACACTTAGCCTCAGTCAGGAATAATTTGGGCTAAAAGAATCAAAACAACTTTAAAAAAAATGACATAAAATTTACCTTAAAAGTCACTTAAAATTTTACCAAATAAAATGCAACCTAGTTTAAGAAGGTATTTTGGAGGAGGCAACCCATGACTGCTAACAAAATATCTTCCAGTAACTTGTGACTAATCAAACCGCAAACCTCATTGACCCGAGATGACAGAATCATAGGATCTTGATCGGGTCATCCCAAATAAAAATAAAAAAAAAATGAAAAAATCAAATTAATCGGTTAATAAGCCTTAAGCAACCTAAAATTTTTAACCCCTAAAATCTGTAGAAGACTTTAAAACTTAAATGAAACCCTAATGAATAAAAATCAAAAAAAGCATCTTTAACCCAGCTGACCCGAATCTACAAAGATCTCTTAGATGACACAATCCATGGTTGCTGAAAAGAATCTTCCGGTCATGGTAGGTTTAACCACCTCTCAGACTAAGTAGATTAGTGTACCCGATGAACATGGGATGACGGAGCAATGGACACCTTAACTGGGTTGCCTAAAATTTAAAAATTAACAAACAAACCAAATTAACAAACTAAAACATAATTATTCATTAACTTTGCATTAAAGACTGCTAAAGACAAAAGCGGACGTCATCATAGATTTACTTTGCATGTTATTAGGGTGTGTTAATTTTGTTTTGCAGGGATGGGCATTCAAACCCGGAACGAAAAATGAATCTCAACTAAACATAAACCTATAGGATAGTATGGAATATTTAGGACGTAACTACCCTTAGGATGAGACGTTGAAGTTTCTTTCCTTAACAACAACACTTAAACTTTTCAAAAATATATGGTAACCTTAATCAGGAGTTTTCTTAAGTAGTTTCGACTACTTAAGATGTAATTAACTTTAAGGGTATGCTCTTATAAGAGAAGTTGAATCTCATAATAGGTGAAATCATCCAAAATCTCTGGTTAAGGGGGTTTTCTTTTCATGAGGTTCTTTTCATAGAAGTGTCTTCAAGGTGTCTTAAACCGACTATACTTCGATCAAGCACTTTGGAGCCCTCTCTACAAGATTCACCTCATGAAAGTATTTTTCCCTACATTCCTCTTTTGTTTGACTCTATTATTATTATTCTTCTTCCTCCCTAAGTTCTCACTTCCCAAGATCATTGTCATGGTTTGAAGTAGAGAAGCATCAGGAGAGAAGGGCAATATAATGGAATTCAAACTGGCGAGTCCACAAAGAAAATAACAACATAAAGCAAATGATAAATGAAGACCGACATTGCTACTTCAAGCGGCACCAGACATTCAAGTTCCTTCAATAGCTTCTCATGTGTCTCAGAGGGAAATAAGGGATTGTTGAGGCAATCAACCCCACCATCCTCACTTGAGAGCCGATTTCTCACACTTAACACCTGCTCTGCAATTATTAGCAACTCAGTTGAACCCTCATCTGGATTTAATGAATGTGGATTATCTGTACCAAAAATTATCGTAAGAAAGTGTGTGTAGATCTATATATATCAAATTAGAGGCTAAAAGATCACACCCCACAAATACAAAATAAAAATCCCACATACCCACGAACCAAATCAACTCAGACATTGTAAGTGAAATGATAAACTCAGTAGGGAGTATTGATGAAAGTGATGGAAGTGCACCAGAAACCACTTGAGTAGCCTAATCAATTGAAGGGTCTTGAACCACAACAGAAGGTTGTGTGGTCGGGTCAAGAATCAAGCTGGTCAACTGAATTTTTGTGTTGTCTTAATTAGACAATCCCCCCTGATATGGCAGCGAAGCACGATCCTCTTCCTCTTTAAGGAGATTTTCTTCCTCTATTCACCCTCATACAGTCTCATTCTTTCAATTTTTTGAAGACAAAGTGAACCAAACCTTTGACGGGGACCTTAGCTTTAGATTTTGTTAGTTTGTCCATCACAACACCTAAGGCATGATAGTCGATTGACTCTAACAAAGAAAATCTCATAGCAAAGCATGAAAATGAGTCACATCGTTCTATTTATAAGAATCAAAACCTTTGAAACCAATGAAGTTCAATTATTGAGTTGTTAACTAACATTGAATAAGATCTACTTTTTGCATATTCTCTTATTCTTATTGAAGCATTGCTTTCAAGAAGTAACTGAATCGGAGAATTAAAGTATGTACATCAAAAGATGTATGCATTAGTCTTATAGAGATTGAACAGTCTAAATGAGAAGAATATGATGGAGGCAGATCCCTTACGAAGAGATCGTAAAGCCTACCAGTTGGACGAGTCAAGGCGAACGAGTCAAAAAGCTATTAGTGAAAACAACTAAGCAATCCAAATAATCATTTGACCGGACAAGATACTGGAAAGCATTCAATGGAGATGCAGTAGTATATTTCACAATACAAGAAAGCCAACTCAATGCAGTAGTCTATTTCATAGTACATCGGATCCAATGGAAGAGTCAGCTACATGAAGTATCTTCAACCATCAAATGGAGATGAAAATACTTTTCACCAAAGATTGAAGATTGCCAACCAGGTTAGCATAGTCAACTGAACCCTACCGACTAAGCTCATTTGATCGAGCTGACTCGGCCGGCCCAAGTCAACTAAGCTTAGCCAGTCAAGCCAAAAAGCAACCCAACGATAAATCATCGCTTATAAAATACCAGAATATCCCAGTATAGATCATCTCCAAGAGGGAATAAAAATGTAATATCACTAAATCAAATTCTCTATAAATAGAAAAATACTGTCATGTTTCATCTCTCACTCTCTCTCTCTCCTTTCTCTCTGGTTTCCTCCTCTAAGTTTTATTCGTTCCGAGTGATTCACGGATAAATTTGAATTCAACAACAACACACTTTTTCTTTTTCTTTTCTTTTTTTTTATTTGGGGTTATATTCTTGTGAAGCAAGGAACTGAAAGTAAATTCTCCTGGTCCAAAGACTGACTTGACTAAAATATTATAATAGAACACGGTCAAAATTCAAACTTGGCTGCTGCACCATACACCGTAACTCACCAAAATAGCTTAGAAAAATGTTGTATCTGAAATAATTAGAAACAGAAGGACATTTTGACAAACATATGCATAACATTTGCCTATATTCTGTAGATATTTCTCAAACAATTAATCCTAATTAATGTTCAATTTGAACCGAGAAGCTGGACTGCTGGCTTCTATCGCTAAACTCAAACAAACATATGCATAACATTATCCTATAAATTTAAGAAGCTGGACTGCTGGCTCAAAACCAGAGAAGGAAAATGGCTATCGCTAAACTCTCTCAGGCTTTGATGCTGCTTCTATGTGGTTAGTTCCATCTATCTCTCTTAATCTCTTAGGGTATGTTTGGGGCGGTTTATAAGTGCGGCGGTATTTTTTAAAACGTCACCTAACTGTTTGGTTTGCCCGTTTTTAAAAACGTTGTCTGTCGCATTTGAATTTTTTACACTAAACGCAGGCCGTGGGTCGACCCCAGCAGTCAACCCGCAGGCCACGTTTCAGGATAAACTGTTTATTTTGAAACGCACAAGCTGCCCCAAACAGACCCTTAATTACATTAGCAAATTTATCTAATTTTTTTCTAACTATTTTTAATTATTTTTTTTCAATTGCGCAAGGAATAATAATGTTTAGTGATCTTCAACAAATAAATGGAACCATGGCTTGCCCTCAAATCTGTTATGATGGGCTTTATATGACCTGCGCTTCTTCTGGAGATAAAAGACTACCTTTTGTATGCAACTGCTGCATGGCCCCAAAGGGTTGTACCCTCCATCTTACTGATTACTCAATAATTAATTGTAATTAATTAGTTCTAATAAGTTTAATTAAGAGTTTTTTTTTTAAGTTTTTAATGTTATAGAAAAGTGCAGCTTATGAACAGGCTCATATGTTCTTATGGTTTATTCAGTTGTTATATGCTTATTTATGTTCTTATGGTTTACTCAGTTGCTATATGCTTATATGATTGCTTGTTCAAGTTAGAAAATTTGTTCAAAGAATTTGCAAAATTTATAATATTTAAATAGATGATTCATGAAAATTATATTAATATAGAAATATTAACCTACTGGGGCGGGCTCTTACGTAGCACACAATTCTTATTTATTTTCGTAGCTCTCACTAAAACTTCTATTTCTACACGCATAACACTGAAATCTTTAATATCACGTTAAAAACAACTTAATTGTCATTTTTTAAAAACGAAGTATATATTTTCGTACATTGGTTTAAAGGGCGAGTACTAGTTGTTTGAAGTGTTTTTAAAAACAAGTAAACATAATACCATACGAAATATGTTGTGTTTTGAATAAAAATGTACAATAAAAAATAAAAATCAAAAGTGATGGCAAATGGCCCATAGAAACCATTCCCATTCCAAACAATTTGTATAGGTGATGCAGTCCTAATGTTATGAATTTTGTTTGGTAGTTATTAACATAGAAGTTTACAATTAATTTAATATGAGAAATATGAGAAGCTCCTTGTTGATTGCATATAGCTGAATTTAAAGCAGAAAATTAGAGTTCTATTTTATTTTATTTTATTGATAGAGATAAAGAACTCTATCAACCCCATTCGTTGTTGTTGCAACGACTATTCGAGATATTTTGGCTTTTTGAATTTGTAGTGCAAAGTAAATGGAACACGAATCTCAAAAAGTTCTTATGGATCGGAAGATAAGCATGATCAGAAATTGCCCATCAAATGTCAAAAGTCACATCAGTGTGAACCCACATAATCTGATGTCTAACCAAGGCTTCCTTAAAGAAGTGTGCAAAACCCGACAAACGATAGTCACTGAAGACAATGGATGAGGTCATACCCAACCAAGAAAGAGGATCTACTAAAGCTCCACAAAAGGACATCACAAATCATTTAGAAAAGTGTCGTTTTTTATAACTTATGGTCAACTATTAGAAAAGTGCCGCACTCGTCAGTTTTTGATACGGGTAAAAACCATCAGTTAAGCGTCATTTTTCGGTGACGAGCCTTGAACGTCGGTCATGTGTCAATTAGGCGTCGATGAAAATGTCCATCGGCTAGTCATTGATTTTACCTAAGATAAGTTTGAAAATGTCAAAAAACCATCAAAACCTATAGCATAAAGAAAAAAATAAATTCTTTCCTTCATAGTTACATTATCACACCTACCATCACAATATTTAATATAAAATTCTAAGCATTTAACGAAATAACATAGTTGTCAAACAATAATTTATTCAATCAAATAATGAAATAAATAAGATTTATTTACTCTAAAGTTTGTTTCTCACTGTTCATAGAGAAAATATATGTCCAAATGTACATAAACAAAATAAAAAATAAAAATAGCCCCTCCTAATCATCCTCCTTTATCTCGTCAACCTCATCCTCATCCTCATCCTCATCCTCATCGTCCTTTGTCGCTTCCCCCTCCTCCAATGTTTTCACTGCCTTACTACGCTCCCTCATCTGTTGCTAGAAAGAATCCAACTCAGTGTTCAGCTTGGCCTCCAGATCCGACCTCATCGGAGAGAAGCGGACATCCATCTTAGCAGAGAACGCTGCAACGTGCCTGGAGATCTCCTCATTTTGTGTGGTAGAGGTAGAAGCTGCAGATGCACTGGTGAAGGGGTCAGCGTCAGAGGAAAATCTCTGTGACCCGAGCCCATAGATTCGACCATTCTTCTTCCTTATGTTGACCTCGTTTTTTATGAGGTCTAGTTTCTCCTCTTTAGCAACATAGGATCTAGCCATAGAATTTTCTTGTTGACTATCCTACATGACTAGTAAATGAAACCCTACCACTTGAAATCTAAACACTTCTTGACTCTTTTTGTGAAATTTCACATGAGTGGTTCTAAGCTCTCATTTCTCACTTGAGATGGTTAAGACCAACATGTGAAAACTTAAGGGAGAGTTCCAATAGGATCTATGAGACCTTAGGGCAACCCTGGGTAGTTTGGTCTCGGTCACACATACATAAGCAAACCCATCACACTCACACATTCAGAAACACTAAAATCACTCACACTTATTGTGTGTTTGGAAAGCAATTGATTCTGGATAAATGATCATCTGCCCCTTTTCTGGATAAGTTGTCTAGCTGTTTGGTTTGTATGTTTTATAAATAGCTTATTTGCAGATTTTTTTAGTTAAATGAAGAATCTATCACGCAAAATTTGTAATTTTCTCAACAAAATGACAATGTATACATGTTGGATATTTTAGAACCAATTAACCCCCTTCTGAGTCATTCGACACATACAAACCACCAAAAAATTGCAGCATAACATTAATTCATATGGAATGTGACAAGTTTGTAAATTTAAAGTTCAAATGTTAAGACATTTAAATAAAAAAAATTGAGTTACATTTATATAACTCAAATATTTTTTATCACATCAAAGAAGCATGGTTACATATACAAAAGTAAAATACACATTCACACACTAATATAGAGTATAATGAGACCCAATAATAAAGAAAAAATAACATGTTAAAATTATAAGAAAAAAATGATAATATTGACTTTAAAATATAAAAGCATATCACGACGAATGTTCTGACACCCCAGAAACCTGAACAAACCTGTTTAACTGGGATATCATTAAAACGGAAGCACTCGAACCCCAAGCAGTGTTCTCAAGTTGTGACACCGTTGAACTCCGAGCCGCAGTGTCTAGTTGGGATATCATACAAACAAACGTATTGTCGGCCCACCTAAAGAAATTGCAGTTTTCAGGTTTATTTCCCCACCGCGGGCACCTGTAGAATTGTCACTCATAGCTATGTGGCTAGCATGACGTGAGTAGTAAGGATGGTAGCCCACAAAGGCATATCACTTTCCCGGACTTTCCTAAATATTTGTAACTCATCGTCCTGCAAATATTAAAAAGAGAATAGATCAGTCAACAAATATATGAAAGAAAGAAAATCTACTTACCAAAGTATGGAGTCAACGGTTGCCTATAACAAAGTCATGTGGTCATCCAAGCTGCTCCATAGTTATCTCAATAAAATCAGAAGACATAAAAAGTAAAAAAAAAAAAGTTAATAGAAGATAAATCCATATTAGGTAAAGATCTCAACAAGCTCATAATTAAAAAAGTTAAATGTTGTGGTGTCCAACTATCATAATTTAAAGTAATTTTGATTAATAAATACCAAACAGAGAATTTGCAACCCAGACGACCAAAACAACTCCAAAGAAATACAGTTAGAGAAAAAACTCCCTCAACTTCAGTGGTTCACTACAACCATTCTCAAACTACCAGAAGTACGGAAGCAACGGTTGCCCAGAACAAAATTTTGTGGTCGTCCTAGGCGCTACATACTTGGTAGGTTATAATATGGAAACATGTGAAGGAAGAGTTGTGAAATGTGAAGCAACGGTTGCCCGAACACCGCAAAGGACGAAGAAGGAAGACGAGACATGTGAATGAAGAGTTATGCATGTTTAGAAAATTGTGGAACGAGTACAAATGTCGAAGAAGGAAGCAATGGCGAAGGAGAAAGCCCATCGGATCGTAGAGGGGGACCGCTTAGGGCAAGCGAAATGCAAAGGAGAAATGACAAATGATAATGAGGGCAGGGACACATGAGTAATTAATTAGATCTGAAATGCGGACCGCGAGGTCGTCCCGTGGTCCGCGTCTTTTACAAATTCTTAAACGTCGTTTTTCATAATCTAAGAATAAGTGTGAACCAAAATGTACAGTTGTGTTTTCAAAACATTGCCCGCACTTTTATGGTGTCCCAAATGGGCCCTTAACCTACCTCCTAACTCCCTTTTGGAAACACAAATGGGTGGTCCCAATCTCTTAGCCTTTGGCTGAGATGGTCAGGATCAACATGTGTGCGATCCAAAATGAGCTCTCCCATGGGTCTTATAGCCTCAAAAGGGGTTCTATAATTTGTATGGTCACCATGTCCAATCAATTCCAATTCCACTAAAATACCCAACCTTGGCCTCCTACCCCCAAATTTTTCTAAAATTACCAAAATGCCCATGAACCCTAAAATACCCAAAATCACTCAAACTCCCAATTCTTCACCAAAAATCATATTGAACCACTTCAAATCACCCCTATTATCTAAATTCACCCCATAATCCTCAAATTGACCAAAAAACCATACACCACCAAAAAATTACCAAAATGACCCCAATTTCAAAAAATTGTCAAAATTGTCAAAATTCCCAAAATCATTTCAAACTTCACCAAAACCAATTCTAAGCACCTAACATTCCCAATTGCACCTAAAATCCCCCAAACCCACCAAAATTGGCTAAACCTTCCAAATTGCCCCTAAGTCCCTAAATTCCTAAAATCCTCAAATCACTTCTAATTTCCACCAAATTCATTTTAAACTCGCCCAATTTCAAATCAAAATTAAATATCATCATATCCAAGCCCAATTTAAACCAAATTCATGCATAACTCCACTCAATTCCAAAACCAAAATCCAAGCCAAGTCAAATACCCCAAATTGATCCCAAAGCCAAATTTCACCAAATTAAGCCACATAAACCTATCCAATTCCACAAAAATTGTTTTCCAAATTCATCATGGCATTTTTCAAAACCAATTGGAGCCTTCAATTGATTTGGATCCAAGCCCAAGAGAAGCTCAAATCCAACTTTTAGCCTAAGCCCAAATCCTTTAATTTAATCAAACCCTAAATTGCCACAGCCATGCCTAAGATCCTTAGATGCTAATCACAACACCATGCTAGCCCAAATCTTGTGTCATGGACCAAGGGTCCCTCAAATCATCGAAACCCCCCTAAATTTGGTCAAGTGACTCACCCATGTCATCATCTGATTAAACCTTAAAGCTAATCACCATTAAACCTTCTCCCCACCTCCTTGAGCCAGCTAGCCACCACCCTTGGCCTGGTAGGCCGCCCTAGTGACCAGAAATACCAAAACCAAGAAGGGTGTCCATGGCTCAAATCCAAATTCTCACTTATCCTATGTGGCAATTCCCACTTGGCTAGTTGTGTCGTTTTCCCCTCAACCTCGGCTTATTTTCACCGAACAATGGTAGACCAGAGCCCTCCCCTTGGCCGGAATTATAAATAGCCCCCGTCCACGGGCAAAATTGGAGATCATTGAAAACCTAATGGAAATTCTGTCCAATTGCTCCTATAACCTCTCCCAACATTCATAAGCTTAATCCAACTATCTTCAGCCACTCATTCCCTTCACACGAGCTCAATTTAACCACTGAAATCTAGGGCATTTCACGGCCTTGGAATCAAACTCTTCAAAACCCCAAATTAATCATTCCACAAGCTTCTCCAAACATCAAAACCAATTCCTCAATCAAAAGAACCCGAGCACTCTAACCTAGTCCTACACCAATCCCGACTCACCCTCCATTCAAAATCATACATAGACTGTATCTCAGCTCGAACCAGCATTGGGAGAACTTTGTGGACTCAAGGAGAAGCTCAAGAATAAATCCAATCGAGACCTCACCTCTTGGGCTAAGGTATAACTCAAAATCCCTAAATTTTGCTTCAGTTTGGACATTTGTGAAAAGAACTCGTATTTCATACATATCTAACTGTATAGGTAGCTTCGTCTCACTTTGATGAATGTTTAAGAACAAACCCCATACAATTTGGTTAAGTATTGAGTGAGATATTAGGTTTACAATGAAAATGGTTCTTGGTTTAGGGCGAATGGGGACGATTAACGGATGTCGTTCATTCACATATGTATCAAACGGATGAACCAGATCGCGTCAGAAGAGAAGATGGAATGGGAACTGAGGGATGCGTGACAACTAAGGTGTAAAGCGCAACGAATCACTCAGTGACACGTGTTCTTTCGACGGCTTCAATGTTGCGCTAGCAACTGACTCGGATAAGTATAAAATTAGGATATTTTTTAATTAAAAAATACCAAAACTTTAAAAATTCATATATTTGTGTTGAAAAATCATAAAAATAAAAAAATATCTCTGTGCTCAGTGAACAGAGAAGAATTTTTTGGACTAAAAATTAAAAATATATATTAAATATTTTATTTTAAATAAATTAAATACTCAAGAGAATAATTAAATAATTAATTAATTAAATATTGACTTAAATTAAATAAAATTTTGAGAGCTTATTCTTCATGAATTTAGGAGTTTTCCATGATTTTTTAAGGTGAGAGGGGATCTCTATGAGCAAATGTCCTAAATTTTGGGATATTTGGTATAATCTTAATTTAAAAATTATAAAAATATAAAATAAAATAATGAATTTTTTGGACAAATGCCAGAGGACTCTAGGAAAACTAAAACTTAATTTTAAAAAGATCAAAATATATATTTTAAAAAAATAATAATAATTATTAAAAATTAGAAAAATATAAAACAATTCAAATAATCACCAAAATAGCAAAGTTGTAGGAAATCACATTAGGAGGTCTCTCTAAAAATTTGAAAGTTAGAAAAATTATCTTTAATATGAAAATCTATTTTCTAAATAAATAATAATTTTGGTTTAAGATAATTAACAATAAATAAAAGAAAAATCCAAACAATAAGAAAATTGGTATGGAAACTCTTTGAGACGAGAGAAACTTAAGAGAAATAAAATTGAACTTAAAATAAAAGTGTTATTTTTAAGCAATTTTCTTATTTTAAAATAATTAAAAATATAAAAACTACCAAAAATATGACAATACTACAAATTGTCCTAAATATCATCATAACTACAGAGAATAACTTAAAGATGTTTTTGTAAATTTCTAAGGGTGTAATTAATAATTAAATGCATTTTTCTAATTTGTGAATAAAATAATTATAAAAAATAATATAAAAATATAAAAATATATGATATTCATTTCTCTGAGTTCCCTAAAGTTAGAGAAACTTATGGAAAATAAAAATAAATTTTTGAACTAAAAATATATTTTATATGTATTTATTCATTAAAATAAATTAAAATATAATTCAAAAATTCACAAAAATTATTCCTAGTGGTTCTCTAATCTAAGTGAGTCTCTAATAATTTTTTTAAGGAAAAAAAGTTTATTTTACTTAGTTAAATTAATTATCCTTGAAAATTCTTATTTTTGGACTAAAATAATTATTAAAAATCAAATAAAAATCAATAAATATAATTTATCTTCTAATATTTTAATTGTCCCATGAGTATGGTAACAACAAAGAAAGTCATTTAAGTTAAATTGAGAGAATTATGAAGTGGAAAGCCTTAAGGGAAAAATGATAATTATGGAAGTTTGAACTTTAATTAAAATTTAGATTAAATCAAAAGAGTAAATGGGTGATATTGATCATAATTAGCTCTCTGAAATGATTGAAACATAAAGGGTTAAAGAGTAAAAACCAATTCATGTTATTTTATATGAAAGGGTAAAAGTGTAATTTTTCAAATTGTTGTGGTTCGTAAGTCAATCAAGTTGGATGATTCTAATGCGAAGGGCTTGATCTAAGAAGATCATAACCCATTAATTTGAAGCACTAAATCAAAAATTAAACAATAATACAATGTTTTGATAAGAATTAAGTTCATCTCATTCAACATTTTTCAAAATTACAAATCTAACCATAAAGACTTAAGAGCTTAGTGGTGAGCTAGGATTGATCTAAAATCACTTAACGAGGTTTAGAAAAGAAAACACAATTAATTATAACTTCCTTAAAACACTACAAGCTCAATTTCAATTGAAGAGATGATGATTCCTTAAAAACTTAGCTTGCCCTTAAGGGTGTCCACCCACATAATTCCTAAATGGAAGATCAAATGAATGACTAGTTACCCTACTCATGGGATGATTAAAACATTAAAGTTCACTAAGCATAAGTTAAAATACCACAACTAAACCCTAATTTAACTAGGGATGATCAATTTAATATTATAAAAAGATCAAATGAACTTGGAATGAGCCAGAAAATTCTAAAGTTATTTAGGGTTATGCCGTGAGCATCATTGCAATATTCTGAACATTTTGGTGGACATCTAAACTTATTATAATTTTTTGAAGAAAATCATCCTCAAAGCCTTAGGGATCCATCAAGATATGATTTGGGACCCGTTAACTCATCATTCCAATAAAATACCCTACACTGCTTATCTTACATTTATAACCAAATGCTTAAGTATTTGAATCTTGGGCGAGGTATTTAAATCTTGGTGAGCAACTAGGGATATTTTGCCACATATGCATCATCGGACTAGTGTGATTTGGAGGTCTAGGTGGCAAAGACAATGATGACATTGTTTATGTGTGTTAAGCGAGGGATACAAAGTGGGATTTTGGAATAGTACCTCCTACCTCAAGGATCATCAATAAGGAGAGAGGATAGGGTCGATGATACTATTTGTCAGCTTTGGTAAGAGTTGCCCCCAACATTCTTAAGTTGTCGGTAGTCCTAACCTTATTAGAGTAATTAGCATGTGGACTATGTTATTTTACATAAAAAATACCTACAATATAAAATAACCACAATCCTTTTTTGTAACATGATTACTTTTGTTTGTCAATGTAAATTCTACATGCATAAAAAATTAAAAAATTTTGATGAAAACTCATAATGGTCCACGGGTTAATTACTTAGATCGAAGTTAGAAATTGCCCCTCTTCGGATTGTCAAGATGGTGGCTTTTTTGAAAGTTGGAATTGTGAGGCACACATCCCAGCTCTGAGGCCCCACCTTTACTAAATTCTTACACTCAATCCCGGTCTTTCATATGTGATGTCGGGTTTTGTCTTTTGTACTCCTAGTTTGGATTTCTTTATATGAGATCTTATTGCAATTTATTTAAATTTTCCACAATTATACTATGATTATGATAATAACCATGCAGCAGCAATAGGAGCGTCAAGTATGCATTTGCAGTCTATATATTGCATTTTTACTTCTTTACTTTATCATCATTTATTGTATTATGCACATTTTATTATACCTGCAAGAACAAGAAAATAAAAATACACTTACAAAATAAAATGATACACTTTCAAAACCTCAAAACGAACGTAATTCACCCCTTTTGAATTTATGAGGATTTGTCGGATGAGGTAACCCACGGTTGCTAATGAGAATTCTTCGATCTACATGCGCTTAACAACTCGCTTAGGCTAAGTAAATTCAAAAGAACATAAGGATGTCGGGACGACAGAACTGTGGGATCTTGACTGGTGTCACTTAATTTCAATTAAAAATCCTCCCAAAACATTCTAATAATAAAATCTATTAATAACATAATATGGCAAATAAACCTTAAACCTTGGAGCTACCACTACAGCAAGGAGCTTGGAGTAGACTTTGTGAGCAGCACAACAAAATCACAATGCACATAAGAACATCTTTGGGAGAGCAAACAAGGTCTACGTCATCTAATCATTTTCCTAGTTTAAACAAAAAGTCATAGGATTTCAAAGTTGTCTGCCTAGTTTGATATAAATCTTTACTTTATATTTAGGTTTTTGCACAATCATGTTGTGCAATATAAGCACTAACTCTTCTAGGACTATGAGGTTGTCATTTGGTGCGATGTAAACCCTCATATTTTCTAGGTTATTTGCATTATTAGATATCGTGCAGATGTAAGTCCTAAGTAATAAAAATGAAAGGATTAAAAATCAAATAATATCACCTTCAAACTGAAACCAAATCGTAGGATAGTTTGAAAAGTCACCGATGTTATCCTTGAGATTTATGATATCCCCTACTATTTCTTCTATTCCTAGAATAATTGCTCATGGTTGATCCACTCCCATTTGAGTTTTATATGTCCAGCCTTGAAAACTAAACTTTGAAATCTTGAAGGAAAATACATCTAATCATTATTGAGAGTTTTCTAAAATGACTTTAGTTATTTAGGATGTAATTAGCCATAGGGCGCTTGCCGCTATGGGGAACTAAAGAACCCAGGTAATACAAACCATATCTAATCTTTATGTTAGGTAAGGGAACTTGTTGGCAAACATACAAAAGGCTTACAGACCAAGCGCCAGATTATGTGGTGTCATTTTTTGCTCCATTTTGGCCTCATTTCACTTTGTTTTCTCTAAAGCTCCATTTCTTGTACTGAAACCAAAAACATGCAAAATACATTCCTTTGAAGTGCAATATCATTAAAAATAAGCACTAAATATTCATATAAAATAGGTAATTTTAAGGTGTATCAATCTCAATTCTTGATCTTCCTACCAGGAATGAAGCTAGATGGTTGGTCATTTCCAAGGAGGTCGAGTTTGAGACCATTCCTTTAAGGGGGGACCCCTGAGATCAGCATCGCAATGGTAAAGAACCGCCATCAAATCCTCTCTCCCGCTTCCTTTGCCACCAACAGGAAGAAGTTTTCCTTCTCATATTTCCAGGGATAAAATTCAAAATTCCTCTGACAGTCGATTCACCACTATTGACGGTCGATCGATTGGTACTTTGACTCTCCCTCTGCCAAAACTTTTCCTTACGCGCTCTTGGAGGCCATCTGGTCGCCGACGTTCGTGAAGTCGCTATGGCAGTTGGAGTGACCCGTGTTATTTAAGAAGAAGCTTGGGAGGTCTGTTATCTTTAATCAGTAGTCATGGAGTTCGCTGAAATTAAATGTATTGTGATTACGGAACGAGTTAAGGTCCCAGCCATATCGACCAAGGAAGCAGAAATGCAGGTTGAAGCGGCCGAGAAGAAGCTTGTCGCGGCGGCGTACGAGCTTTCATCGGTTTCATAATTATTCTCACTTGTCGCCGAAGAAAACCGTAAGTGGAAACAGAGAAACAGAGATGGTGAATATGAGGGCTGAGGAGGATTTCTTTTCGTTGCTTCCATCCCATCTCAGGCAAGTGAAGCTCCTCGACGATCAACTTCGTATCGGAGTCTGATGATGATTGATTGGTGTCTGATCAATACCAATATTACGACCCCCAGGAGTTTGACTCCTTTTTCTAGTTCTGAGGAATTAACCGGGGACGGTTCATATGTTGAAAACGAGTAGGACTCCTTCATTCCTGAAGCTTAAGCTCTTCACATTCTTTCTTTTTGGATAGTATTCCTTGTATATATTTTATAAAGTCAATACTTGTAAATTTAACAATTTTGTAATTGTAAAAATTGCATGTTTTTTCTCTATGATGAGGTGTCTTGATTATCTTTTGCACCTTCTGATTTGTACCCTTTATCTTTTTTTTATTTATATCTTGTGTGGCGAGTCATTTGATGAGCGACTACTGCTTTGCGGGTGTCTTGATACACCAAACATATATGCATTTTTAAACCCATATTTTATACTCATTTTTGGTGATATTGCACTTTAATGGAAGGTATTTTGATGTTCTCTTGCAGGTTGTTGATTTTAAGGCTTAAAGCAAAAACGAAGCAAAAAAGAATGAAATTTGGAGTCAAAATGACGTTTTTGAAGAAATGTTCAGCGCCGGCAGCGTCGAGGTCAGCGTCAGCAGCGCCAACGGTGCAGAACAATTTAATGCTGGAGATTTTACTCAGCGTCGACAGCGCCAAAGGTAGTGCAAACCCCGTTTCTAGAAGGTTCGATGTATTTGGACGATTTTTTGAAGAGTTTTTGGATGCACCTCTTGGAGAACTGACCTTGGGTTCTATTTGGGGCCGAATTTCATCAGAAAATTGGCTCCTCTAAGTTCATTTTTCGCTCCACATCATTCCATTCCACAACCATATTGGAGTCAATTAGTGATTTTGCTTTCATAATTTAGAGTTTTAATAGTGAGATTTAGTGTGAAACTTTCTATAAAAGTGTTGGAGAAGGAGAAAAGTGAGAATTCAACTTCCTGCATTTCTAAGGAAAGGCTACAAATGATTTGCTTTGAGAAAGAGTTCCAGATAAGTTCCTTTTTTTATTTAGTGTTGTATGAACTTTATTTTATAAATGAAATTTTTGTTTTGTCATATTTTTCTCATGAAGTCTGAGTAGTTTCATCTATCTTTCCCCCTGCTCTGAGATATAGTGAAATGAAGAGATAAAATGAATGTGTCATAATTAAAATATAAAATAAATTGTGATGATTTTTCCACTCCGAACTAAATTTACTTTTCAGTATGGTCAATTGATTTGTTAAAATATGTTGTGAAACATATGATCTGGAAAATGGAGTATGAGTTATATAACAGAGTGAGGATCACATTTGATTTCATGAAAAAGAAATTCATTTATGAAATTAAGTGCAAATAAATAGGGAAATATTCTTTGTTAGGTGTAAAATTGGAGAATTTTTAGGGCGACAGACTAAAATCTCCAATTTGGTCTTAATGTTTAAAAACTAAAGCGAGAGTTAGCCTTCAGGTGAAGGGAAGTGAGAGCTCTGGAGTGGGAGCAGGTATCCTCCTAGCCTAGCCACGGATTTAGGGACTAAACCTAAGATTAGCCAATAAATTTATATGCACTGTATCAGGATAGAGAATTAAAATTGCTCCTATTTGGCACAATACATATTATAAACATTTATCTCATCTCATTTCACTAGAATTTCATTGTAGTGGGAATGATGTTTTTTCACATAAGAAATCTTTATTACATAAACATAGTTAGTAGATTAGAAATTATTATTCAAAATTTGCATTTCTGTTTTTGTTAATAGTTAAGTAATTTAGTTTTGTTAAAATCTCAACATTCAAAATTAGTGACAGTGATTTCGTTTGATTTTCTATAAATTTCATATTAAAATTTATCATTGCTAACATACACCTTCCCCGTGGGATCGATATTTGGGGCTTAAATAAAAAGTTAATTATTACTTAACAACGATACGTATACTTGCGTAGAATCTCATTATTAATTTCCTATAATTATATGTATTTTACACAACTTTTCATATAATGATCAAGTTTTTGGCGATGTAATGGTGTCAATTACATAAATCCTTACATATCAAAATTCGGGATCAAGTTTTTGGCGTCGTTGTTGGGGAAGGTAACGGTTAAATTTAATTAAATTAAATAGTTTTGATAAGTTAGGAAATTTAAATAATATATATATACAAATTTATAAAATATAAAAAATATTAAAAAAATCCAAAAAGAAATTTAATTAAGATTGTATTTTTAAAGAAATTTTACCTTACTTGTTTTATTTGTTTATGCGAAATATTAGATCTGAAGGTTTAGTACCTTACGATTCAATATTAGAACATACTATTAGAAAAATTCGAAAACAACAAAGAGAAACTAAAAATTTGAAAAAAATGGCGAATAATATAGAAAATCCAATAAATGAAAATCAACAAAAACCTTTAAAAGATTATGTGAATTTGACAGCAGATGAACTTCATTTAACTATTCAAAATCATGATGTTGTTGCTAATTCATTTCAGCTTAAACATGTTATTATCTAAATGATACAAAATAATCAGTTTGGAGTATCACTTACTGAAGATCCTAACTTACATCTTGTTAATTTTCTTGAAATTTGTGCTACATTTAAATATGACAGAGTGTCTAATGATGTTGTTAGGCTTAGACTTTTTCCTTTTTCATTAAGGGATAAAGCCAAGGCTTGGTTAAATTCTTTAGCACCTGGATCTATTAGAACTTGGGGAGAACTATCACAAAAATTCTTAGCTAAATATTTTCCACCCTCGAAAACCGCTAAGCTTAGAAATGATATTACATCTTTTTGTCAGTTTGAAGGGGAATCGATATATGAAGCCTGGGAAAGATTTAAAGATCTTCTTAGAAAATGTCCACGCCATGTTTTGTCAAATTGGTTAATAATTCAAACCTTTTACAATAGATTGGTAGGATCATTAAGATCTATTATAGATGCTGCTGTGGGTTAATCATTAATGTCAAAACCTTTTGATGAAGCATATTATTTAATTGAAGAAATAGCTACTAACAATTTTCAATGGCCCTCTGAAAGGGTAAATCCTAAGAGAGTAGCCAATATTCATGATTCTGATGCAATATCTACTTTGGCATCTCAAATTGCTACTATTTCTAAAAAGATTAATCAAATAAGAGTAAACTATTCTCAAATACCCCCAGTATTAGAGGAAAATTCACTAGGACAGATTATGGATACTCAACAATCTTATGAAACTTTAAACGTTATAAATAATCGAAATAACAATCTCTATTCTAATTATTTTAACCCTCGATGGAAAAATCACCCTAATTTTAGTTGGAATAATTATAACAATTCGGTGAATCCATCTGGAAATCTGAACAATTAAGGAAATCCTAATTTTCAACCTTATTATCCTCTATGATTTAACTCCAATCCTAACCCACAATTTAAGGAAAAGAAGTTGACGATGGAATAAGTGATGTTGAATATGGGAAATCAAATACAGAATCAATGGGTTGCTATTAGAAATATTGAAAATCAATTAGGACATATTGCTACTGCACTTAGTAACAGACCTTCTGGAATTCTTCTGAGTACTGTGGAAGCTAATACAAAAGATCAAAATAAAGAGCAAATTAAAGTTGTTCAATTGCGAAAGTGGAAAAAAATTTAAAACAAGGATCCGAAGAGAAACTGAAGTTGATGAAGAGAAGAAAGAAATGAAAATTGATCAACAGGAAAATGAACAAACAGGTTTCTTGTAGAAAAACCATTACCTTTATTTCCTCAAAGACTGAAGCAGAAGAATAAAGATAAACAATTTACAAAATTTTTTGAAATTCTTAAGAATTTAACGATAAATATTCCTTTTGTTGAAACTTTGGAACAAATGTTAAGTTATGGGAAATTTATGAAGGATGTACTAAATAAGAAAAGGAAGTTTACATATCATGAGATCGTTGCACTCGGTGAAGAGTGTAGTGTTATTATTCAGAAAAAGCTTTCTGACAAGCTAAAAGATCCTGGTAGTTTTACTACACCTTGTGCAATTGGTGAAATATTTTATGGAAAGGCTTTATGTGATTTAGGAGCAAGTATCAATCTTATGCCCTTATCGATCTTTAAAAGTTTAGATTCGGGAGAAATTTCTCCTACTACTGTAACTCTTCAATTAGCTGACCGATCAATAACTTATCTAAAAGGAGTTATAGAGAATGTACTTGTCGAAGTGGATAAATTTATTTTTCTTGTAGACTTTATAGTATTGGATATGGAGGAAGATAAAGATATTTCTATTATTTTAGGGAGACCATTTCTTGCAACAAGAAGAGTTGTAATAGATGTACAAAAAAAAGAATTAATAATGAAAGTTAATGATCAAGAAGTAAAATTTAATATAGCAAAAGCTATGAAATATCATGCAATAGAAAAAGATAATGAATGTTTCAGGATGGAAGTAGCTGAGTATTTAAGTAATGAACAGTTTAAGAAAGAATTCGAAGATAAATTTAAGCAAGGAGAAATTTTTGAAAATGAAGATGAAGTTAAAGAAGAAGATTTGGATTATATTCAGGGCAAATTTGAAACGTTAGACTTGTTGGAAAACGATAGTAAAAATCTTATTCCTTCAAGCATTAAACCACCTGAACTTGAATTAAAATATTGCCCATTTAAATTACGTATTTTTATGAGAATCATCTACATTGTCTATTATTATACCTTCCGAGTTAACTGAAATTCAGGAAGAAAAGTTAATAAAAATGTTGAAAAAGTATAAAAAGGCTTTTGGATGGTCTTTAGCAGATATTAAAAGAATTAGTCATTCAATTTGTATGCACAAAATTTTATTAGATGAACATTATGTACCTAAAGCTGATCCTCAAAGAAGATTAAACCCGATAATGAAAGAAGTTAAAAAAGAGATTTTAAAACTGTTAGATGCTGGAATTATATATCTTATTTTAGATAGTGTTTGGGTAAGCCCAATTCACTATGTTCCAAAGAAAGAATGAGTGACTGTTGAAGAAAATGAGAAAAAATGAATTAATACCAATAAGACAAGTACTAGTTGGCAAATTTGCATTGACTATAGAAAACTAAATATGACTACCCAAAAAGATCACTTTCCTTTACCCTTTCTAGACCAAATGTTAGATAAATTTGCAGGGAATAATTATTATTATTTTTTAGATGGATATACCAATTATCACCAAATTTTAATTGCTTCAGATGATCAAGAGAAAACAACATTTATAAGCTCATAATGAACATTTGCTTTTCATAAAATGTCTTTTAGACAATGCAATGCACCTGCAACATTTTAAAGATGTATGATGTCAATTTTTAGTAATTTTATAGACATGGAATGGAAGTGTTTATGGACGATTTTTCCGTATTTGAAACTTCATTTGAATTATGCCTTAATAATTTAGAAAAAGTTCTGGAAGTATGTGAAAAAATTAATTTAGTATTAAATTAGAAAAAATGTCAATTTATGGTTGCAGGAGGTATTGTACTTCGGCATAAAATTTCTGAAAAAGGCATGGGAGTAGATCCTCCAAAAACCCAAGTTTTGGAAAAATTGTCATCACCTACTAATGTTAAAGGGATGAGAAGTTTTCTAGGATATGCTGGTTTTTACAGGTGCTACATAAATTTTTTTTCAAAAATAACTAAGCATTTATGTCTACTTTTAGAAAAAGATACCAAATTTAGTTTTAATGAAGAATACATAAAAGCATTTGAATTATTAAAGAAAAAATTAATCACTGCACCTATAATAGTATCACATAACTGGGAAAAATCATTTGAAATAATGTGTGATGCTAGTGATTATGCTATTGGGGTCGTATTAGGAAAAAGGCACGATGAAATTTTTAAGGTTATATATTATGCTAGCAAGACTCTAAATGAGACTCAAATTAATTATAATGTTACAGAAAGAGAGTTATTAGCTATTGTTTATGTCTTTGATAAATTTAGAACTTATTTAATTGAAACTAAATGTATAGTGCATACAGATCATTCTGCTATTAAATATTTAATGCAAAAGAATGATGTTAAACCAAGATTAATTAGATAGATACTTCTATTGCAAGAGTTTGATTTTACTGTGATTGATAGAATGGGAAATGATAATCAAATACCTTACATTTGTCTAGAATAGAAATAGAAATATTAACTAATTTGTAAATGAAATTTTAGAGAATTTCCCTGATGAACAATTATATAGCATTGATGAAATGGATGTACCGTGGTATGCTGATATATTAAATTATATTGTAAGTGATATTCTACCACCTGATATAAAAATACACAATTAAAGAAGTTTATATATGATTCAAAAGACTATTTTTTGGATGACCTATGTTTATATAAATAATATAAAGATCTAATTATTAGAAGATGTGCGCCTTATAAAGAAACTCAACAAATAATGGAAAGATGACATGATTCTGAATTTGGAGGACATTTCGGAATAAATAGAACTGCATATAAAATTTTGCAAGCTGGATTTTATTTGTCTACTATTTTTAAAGATGTTAATGAATATATTAAAATGTGTGATAGATGTCAACGCATAGGAAATATATCTTGAAGAAATGAAATGCCTCTAAATTACACATTGGAAGTTGAAATTTTTTATGCGTGGGGATTAGATTTTATGGGACTATTTATGCCTTCATTCAGAAACTTATATATATTACTTGTTGTTGATTATATGTCCAAATGGATTGAAGCTATTGTTGTACTTAGATATGATGCTCGGAGTGTTTCTAAATTTTTAAGTAAAAATATTTTTAAAAGATATGGAATGTTGAGAATAATTATTACTGATGGAGGATCTCATTTCAAGAATAAGAGAATCAAAAAATTAATTAAAAAATATGATATTATGCATAGATTATCTATTGTTTATCATCCTCAGACTAGTAGTCTAGCAAAGATATCAAATCGTGAAATTAAATGCATTTCAGAAAAGATTGTAAATCCTTGTAAATTAGATTGGTCTGCTAGACTTGACACAGCATTATGGGCATATAGAACTGCTTATAAGACTCCTATAGGAATGTCTCCATACATACTGATATTTGGAAAAACATGTCACTTATCTGTAGAATTAGAGCATAAAGCATTTTGGGCTATTAAGGAATTTAATTTTAATCTAAAAGATGCCGGTGAGAAAAGATTATTGCAACTCAATGAACTTAAGAAGATTAGAAATGAAGCATATGATAATGCAAAAAATCTATAAAGAGAAAATGAAAATATGTCATGATAAGAAGATTATTCAGAAGAAATTTGAACCTAGACAAGAAGTTGTATTATATAATACAAGATTATGAAGGATATATTAGTTTTCTTACTTCATCACTTAATCCAATTTTGAAACATGGCATTTCTTTATTTGTGCAAAATTACTCCCTACTATGAAGATCAGTAGAGTCACCAAGGAGAGTGATATTTTAAACTACTGCATTCAAATGAAGAAATATATTTATATAGGTTCAATTATATTTAAAATTGTGATGGGAATCATTATGAATGGACCAATTTATGGACTTGGGCATCCTTCAACAATTTTTCTGATTTGCAGTCAATCCCAAGTGTCATATGAAAGTTGGGAAAAATTTTTACTAACATGGGAGTCTATGATTCCTATTGATGATCAGTGTGTTGGTAATGGAAATGAAGCACTAAATGCTATTATAGATCATTCTTCACATGCTTCATCTCCATTAATGCCACCAGCAGTTGGAAGTTTGCTTGCTCTAGAGAAGAAATTGAAGAAAATTGAAAGAGAACTTCAGAGTATTATGAATGCAGTAGGAGACCTCAAGTACCTTTTTTATCACGTAGATTGGAGAATGAAAGAAAATTTTGATCACACTGGAACTTTTGAAGCAGGATTAGTTCGGATGTTTAAAGAAAAGGGTTGGATCGAAGAAAATTCGACAAATCAATTCTCGTATTGATCCTTCTACAACCTATATGTCATTATCAATCTATGGGAGATATTAGAGGTGGTGAAAGCACTAAAAATGAGGTTGAATGATTAAAGATTGTGACTCTTTACTTGCTTAAAAATGTTTATGTGATTTAGTGTAATTGTATGGATTTGGTTAGGTTTGATTTAGTTTGTTTTTGCTTTAGAATTATGAACTTTGATTATGTGTATAGTTTTGTGTCAGCATTTAGTGTTGTGGGTTGATTTTGAGGCTGATTTATTATTAGTTTATTTAATAGGTATGAATTTGTGCAATGTGTTTGTAAAAAGTGTATTTTTGTATATAAAAAACAGTTTGTTGTTGTTTGTGAAAATGATTGTTTGTGAAATGTGTATTTATGAATTTAGATAAAAATTTGTGTTTAAAAATACTAAAAACTTTGGAGAAAATTGAAAGGGAATTGAAATTTTGAAAAATCAAAATAGTGAAGTTCGGGCCTTCAGCGCCCACAGCGCTAGCATTGGCGCCAGCGGCGCCCTCGACCAGAGAGCAACGAATTAACCCTTCAATTCGTGATTTTCACCGTAAACCTCCATTTTTACCCCCTTAAGTCACCTTCAACCTTCATCTTTGCACCTAGGGCTTGATTTTGGGCTGATTTGAGGCGATTTTGAGATAAAGAAACTTCGGATTTCATCTTCTCTAGGTAAGAGCTACACTTTAAAGTGAAAATTTTTAGTTTTCACCAAAGATTTTTCTCACATTGACTAGATCCAAAAATTTGAAATTTTTTTGAGAAATTTTGAAAATGCTTTGGTGAAGAACTCTTAATTAGTTGATTTAAGTTTAAAGTAGTTCACATTTTGATTTTCGAAATTTTTCGGATTTATTCGAAATTTTTCAATTTTTTCTAGATTTCCTATGGCACCTAGATTGAGCAAAAGAAGTAGAATATGACGAGTAGAGATTTGTAAGCTTTAGAGCCAGTGCTCGATTTCATAGTTTGCAAGAAAATAAAAAAGTAATTCAGGACCAAGGTTTAAAAAATCCGAGAGGAGAAGTTGAACCATTGATTATCGCTCGGCAATGGGAAAACTTCTGTTATTTTACTGTTAATGTGATAGTTGGGATTATAATGGAATTTTATGCCAACCTTTCTCATGCTTCTGATGATTTTGTTTTTGCTTGAGGAAAAAGGGTGGAGTTTACTCCAAGAAAAATAATGAGTTTTATCAGTTAGAAGATGTGTATAGATGTTAGTATCATTCTTTTTTCTGCTACAGATCAGGTTTTAGATGAAGTTAATTCTTTTCTGACAAGTGAAAAATGGGCTTGGAAAATAAAAAAAAGGAGTTAAAGTTAACTTTCCCCTTTATATGTTAAATGTAATATCTAAAGTCTGACACTATTTTATTTCTGGGATGATGATTCCAACGAACCATCATAATGAAGTGACCAAGGATAGAGCCATCCTGAACTAATGTAGTCAGCATAGAGTCATCCTGAACTAATGTAGTCAGCAAGTGATGGATATAAATGTAGGCTCTATCATTTATATGAACACCTGATTTATTGCTCTGGGAGAGACCATTGGTGGATTGGGGCACCCTGCTCTGATTTACACACTTTTAGAGCATGCATGAGTTGATTTCAGACCTAATGAGGAGAGGATTGAGCCTCATAGACCCATTGGGTATGCCAACATCAAGACTTGTGAGTCCCATGTTGATTGGAGATCTAGAAAACAGGCCAAGGATATTCCTTCTACTTCTAGAACCCCTAGTGAGCCTACTTTAAGTGACCCCAGCAACAGGGAGTTGTTGGACCAGCTGATGATTCAACAGGGAGATATTTTGAGGATGGATCATAGGATGTAGAATATAGATGCCAGAAATGCTCACACTGATGATCTGATTCGCCATAAATTTGAGTATGATGCTGCTTATGATGATGCTTTAGTGAGATACCTAAGGGGTGACCATACAGTTCAGTTTCATATTCACCCTACTTATACTCCATATCAGCAGCAAAAGTTAGATGTCGATGATAAGGAAGATGATGACTGAGGATCTTTTTGTTTGTTTGTTTGTATGTGTTTGTACTGTGTAATTGTATTGTTTATGTTATGTTGTTGTTGAGACTCTGTTGTTATGTTATGTGAAACTGTAATGTGAAAAACTGTTTTCATTTTTAGAATTTAGTTTAGTTATATTGTTATTTTCAGCACTTTGTTATGTATTGTGATTAGTTCTTTCTCAGCAAATTTTATATGTATTATATGCAATTTAATATTTTTTAGGCTTGTAGTTTTCACATTAGCACCTGCAGCATTTCAAAATTTATGTTCAAAAATCATAATCTCCAACAGGTATGAATTTTTTTTATGTATTTAATACTTTCTTTTACCCTTCCTTTTTAAAGTTCTTCATGTAAAAATCTTTTAAAAAATTTAAGTTTGGGGAGAAAAGAAATATCATTATTAGAAAAGAAGTTAATTTTATTTGTCCTCACTTAACTATATTTTCAAAATTTTAAATTTAACATGTCATTTGGTATTAGGAGTTAACTTTGGATAACTATATTTATATTTCTAAATATATAGTAAATTTAAGTAAAATTTTTCAATAATAAAGGTTAATTATAGGGGCTAAGATATTTGGTAAAAGAGAATAAGACTATGTTTTTCAATTTTTAGTAAAAAAAATTGGTATTTTTGAAGTATTAAAAATTTTAAAGAGGTTCATGTAAAAAGAAAAGAATTAAACTTTATGAAATCTTTAAGTTAATATAAATTTGTTAAGTAAAGAAATGTAAAAAGTTTTTAACTTTCAGAAGAGGATAGTGAAGTTCAAAATCATTAAAGGCTATCCAGATACAGTAATCTTCAGAATAAGAAAATAAAATAAAAAGAAAAGAAAACAAAAAAAAAATATGTGAGGAGAAACTTGAGGAGATGCCTAATTAAAAATTGACTTCACTTGAATCAACTTAAGGAAAAAGACTTGGACACATTTTCTGAACTTTTTATTTGAATGTTAACTTAATTATTAACAAAGTTTTATAAAATTATTTTTCATATGAATTTCCTAAGTGACTTTAATATAACAAATTACAATTTTTCTTGAAAGAAATAGAGGATCAGAAATCTTAGACTTAAATACTGAATATTCTTACACCTTTAGTATTTACTGGAGTTGTTTTGAATTTTTCTTAAGTTAAAACTATTATATTCATAAAACTAAAATATGGAAGTCTAAAAGTTAAATTCTTTACCATAAATCATATTTTTTTATGTAGTATAGAAGTTACTTGAGGACAAGTAACATGTAAGTTTGAGGAATTTTGATACACCGAAAATATATGCATTTTTAGACCATATTTTATACTCATTTTTTGTGATATTGCACTTTAATGGAAGGTACTTTGATATTTTCTTGCAGATTGTTGATTTTTAGGGCTTAAAGCAAAAAGGATGAAATTTGGAGTCAAAATGAAGTTTTTTAAGAAATGCTCAGCGCCGAGGTCAGCGCCGACGACACAGAACAATTTAACGTTGGAGATTTTTACTCAGCGTCGATGGCGCCAAAGCGGTGCAGAACCCCATTTCTAGAAGGTTCAATGTATTTGGACGACTTTTTGAAGAGTTTTTGGAGGCACCTCTTGGAGAACTGACCTTGGGCTCTATTTAGGGCCAAATTTCATCAGAAAATTGGCACGTTCATTTTTTGCTCAACATCATTTAATTTCACTACCATATTGGAGTTAATTAATGAATTTGCTTTCATAGTTTAGAGTTTTTGTGATGAGATTTAGTGTGAAACTTTCCATAAGAGTGTTGGAGAAGGAGAAAAGTAAGAGAATTCCTCTTCCCACATTTTTAAGGAAAGGCTACAAAGGATTTACTTTGAGAAAGTATTCTAGATAAATTTGTTTGTTTATTTAATGTTGTATGAACTTTATTTTATATATGAAATTTGTGTTTTGTCGTATCTTTCTCATGAAGTCTGAGTAGTTCCCTCTATCTTTCCCCTTACTCTGAGATAAGGTGAAATGAAGAGATAAAATAAATGTGTCATAATTAAAATATAAAATAAATTGTGATGATTTTTCAACTCCGAACTTAATTTACTTTTTTTTCTGGTCAATTGATTTATTAAAATATGTTGTGGAACATATGATCCGGGAAATGGAGTATGTGTTCTACTACAGAGTGAGGATCACATTTGATTTCATGAAGGAGAAATTTGTTTATGAAATTAAGTGCAAATAAATAGGAAAATATTCTTTGTTAGGTGTAAAATTGGAGAATCTTTAGGGTGACAGACTAAAATCCTCACTTTGGTCTTAGTGTTTAAAAACTAAAACGAGAGTTAGCCTTCAGATGAAGGGAAGTGAGAGCTCTGAAGTGGGAGATGGTATCCTCCTAGCATAACCACGAATTTAGGGACTAAACCTAAGATTAGCCAATGATTTTTTATGCATTGTATCAGGGTATGGAATTAAAATTGCTCATATTTGGCACAATACATATTATAAGCATTTATCTCATCTCATTTCACCAGAATTTCATTGTAGTGGGAATGATATTTTTTTCACATACGAAATCTTCTTTACATAAACATAGTTAGTATATTACTAATTATTATTCAAAATTTGCATTTCCGTTTTTGCTAATAGTTAAGTAATTTAGTTTAATTAAAATCTCAACATTCAAAATTAGTGAAAATGATTTCGTTTGATTTTCTATAAATTTCCTATTAAAATTTATCATTGCTAACTTACACCTTCCCCGTGGGATCGATATTTGGGGCTTAAATAAAAAGTTCATTATTACTTAATAACAATACGTATACTTGCGTAGAATCTTATTATTAATTGTCTATAATTATATATATATATATATATATANTATATATATATATATATATATATATATATATATATATATATATATATATATATATTACACAACTTACTTTTCATATAAGGATCAAGTTTTTAGCACTGTAATGGTGTCAATTTCATAAATTCTTACATATAAAAATTCGGGATCAGGTATGTATTCATTAAATTATCAACACTCGACCTAAGCTTAACCAAGCAAGATGAATCTTTTTTTTTTATTTGAACTGCCTTAGGGGGGTGTTGATCGTTTATGAGTCTCGGCTTTGTTGGCTGATCTTGGCACCGCAATTGGCTACCTACACTTAGCGCTCAACTAGATGATCTCAGTGCCACGGCTGGCAGCTTTCATTAGTACTTACTCGGGTGTTATCGGAGCCGCGACTGACAACTTTCATTAAGTGTCCATATGAGTGACCTTGGCACTGCGGCTTGCAATCTTCATTAAATGCTCAGCAGGGTGATCTTGGTGTCACGGTTGGTGGCCTACTTTTAATGCTCAGTTAGGTGATCTTGGCGTCCTGACTGGCAGTCTTCTTTTAATGCTCAATCAGGCAATATTGGTGTCAAGGCTGACAATCTTGTGCTCAACCAGGCAATCTTAGTGTCGCAACTGACATTCTTCTTTTGATGCTCAGTCAGGTGATCTTGGATTCATAACTGACAGTCTTCTTTTGATGCTCAATCGGGCAACCTTGACTTCGCGGCTGGCAGTCTTCTTTTAATGCTCAGTCGAGCAATCTTGGGACAACAGCTAGCAGTCTTCTTTTAATCCTCAGTCAGGCAATCTTGGCGCCACGGCCGGCAGTCTTCTTTTGATGCTCAAACGGGTGATTTTAGCGCAGAGGCTGGCAGTCCTCTTTTCTCAAAACTCTCGATTTGCTTCCCTGTTTTTCCCTGATTCCCCGAGTGTCTTCCTATGCTGAAAGTTTTAGATCATATATTAGTTTGGCACACTTTTATTTTAGATCCATTTTTAGTAGGTTACTAGATGGGAAACTTGACATTGGTAACAAAGCAGAAAGTAAATTTAATCCAAAAATTTTTAGATAAAGAGTAAAAAAGGTGGGAGGAGGAAAAAATAAGAATAATCTTCATGGGATTATCTCAGAGATATGGACGACATTTGTTCGAGCGAGTCAAAGCGGGGCCTCCTGCGCTGGCATCTTCCCTTGTCTTTGGCTCAAGTGTCTTGTGACCACGAACTCTTTCAGCTTTCCTGTCTTGATTAACCCTTTGATAAGATTATGGAGCTATCAACATTCCTCCATATCGTGGTCGTGATCCTGGTGGGATCCACAATATTTTCTCGTATCTCGGAGAAAACCTCTAGCTCTGAGCGGTGCACGCTCCTTGAAGTATTATTTTCCTTGGATGGCATCCACAATATTTGTCATTAACACCCTTAGAGGAGTAGCTTGCAAGCCTTCATGGTCTCTAAATGACTGCTCGTAGCGTTGTGTTGGCCTCTCATATTATCGGACCGACCAAGGGTCTCGATGTCTCGCATATCCGCTGTGCTTGTGGTACTGGTCGGTTCCTCTGTTGTTTCGGGAGGATCTGCCTTCTTCAAAACGGTATCAGATGGGTGACATGCGTTCCTCTCTTTTCTAGGTTGGGCTGCCTTCTAACTCCCACCTGAGAGCACTTTCCTCTGGTAGCATGCGCTTGTTGGCCCTCTCCAATAACTATGGCAAGACTTGGGGCTTGTTAATACTGAGGTCATAGAAAATCTCTCGGACCACAATGCTAGCTTCAAGGAGGCTGCAGCCGAGTCGACTTCGAGCTCCTTTACCTCTAACATTTCCCACTAGAAATGTGTGATGAATGTGTGAAGGCTCTTGTGTTCATCTTGCTTGATTTGCCACAAGAGCTAGACGGTCTTCATTGGCCTTCGGATGTTGGCGTACTAAGAACAACTTCTTGAAATCAAAACAACTGTCGATTGCTTCCTGCCAGAAGCCCATAGAACCACTTCAAGGATGAAAACCTCCTTGCAAACGGCACTTAAATGCATCTAAGATTTTGAGCAAGCATGCGGCCGACTCAAATGCAGCAATGTTGTCGTTGGGGTCTAACAGTCCTTTATAGGCTTCCAAGGCTGACAGTTTGAATTTTTTTTCTGGGGGCTCTGATCCAGATATTTGGAGAGAGAAAATGTTCTTCGGTTGTCGTGGCACTTCAGTGTGCCTTGCTCGATGCCTTTCCATCTGTGTGGATCCCGCATTGTCCTGGTACTAGGAGTTACCAGCTTCCTCTGGACTGAAGCACCAGCGCCACCTCAGGTGGATTCTGCTCTTGCGGGGCCCGAGCTTCTGCTAGGGCTGCGACGGCCCTCATGACTTCGGCAATTTGGCCCATAACTTATTCCATGGTCTAGGCCATCATCTCCTTCATTCTCCTCGGCATGTGTTCCTCTATGTTGTCTCAACGGGAATCTATATTAGCTACCACCCTTCAATCACTCATTTTTCTCTAGGATCTCTATGCTCCCTTCTCATCAAAGGCATGATTTCACGCTCACCGCACATTTTACGATGTTTAATACAAATTTGTCTAGGAGACACGCCTAAGGAATAGAACATCAAAGATCGAAAGGAGGAATAACACAACATTAACCTATAAAATTGCGTAAATTTTATTTATAAAATGGAGCTCATATTTATATGAATGGGTCATTACGTGATTTGGCCTGTAGGGGTCACAAAATATGACCGCCCAGCCTTTTGGTTGAATGACTATAGAGCCAAGAGGTTGTGCGACAAAATGGCCACTAGGCCCACCAACTATTCCCCAGGAGCTCGAGCTCGTCCCCCAAAGCTTTGGGAACTATCGTTCTTTCCCGTTATGTCTGAGTTGGCTAGTGGTGATCTCGTTCTATTGGATCTGATCAATTAGATCCTTCAAAAGTGATCCCCGCGCGATGATATAAAGATTTGACCGATTAAGCACGCATTCCTGAGATGCCCTTGGTAGAGCCTATTATCTCTCTTATCATCTGTGACTAGTGATTCATGCAATCACTTTTTTTTTATATACTGAACAAATGAGAACTTTCTTTTTTAATGATGAACAATAATTTCAAAAATAAAGAACTCAAGCATGACTTCAAATTTCCCTTGAAAATGAGCCATTGATCCTTCCACATTCATGACTGTCGAAATTACCCCAAACCAAGCGCAAGTTACAGCGCCAAGCAGAAAAGGCTCCTGCCAAGCATACTCATCAGTCATTTCTTATTATTTTCTGTTAGATCGTCCTAGATTTATCAACCAAAAAGTTCTCTGGGGATCTTTTACTTGGTTTTTTTTTCCATAAACCTGTCACAGCTCTAGTTAATTACAACTTTTTTAATGTTTTAAAAATTTTCAGTACATACAAGCTACTGTTTACAATCACATTTGTTAGATTGTGGTCCTGCTTATAAGAATATTATAACTCTAATAATAGATGGATTAAAATACTAATATATTTTACACGAACAGCACACAATTCTAATATATTTTTGTATCTCACACCTAAACTTTCATATTTACGCACACTGCACTCAAATTTTTATTACAACCTTTTAAAAGTGAAACAAGTATTTTCATACACAAGTTTAAAAGACCAAAATACTGTGTATGTCAATATGGAAGCATAGGTGTGAGATATGTAAATGCATAGAATTGTGTGATAGGTATGTAGAGCCCTTGAAACACTGCTATTTACAAATCAATCACCATCTATTATCATCCATTGATCAAATTCTCACTCAAATATCAAAATTAGTTATACAATCCCAACCCATATCATTCAATTTTTTTTTTTTATCAAATTCTCAATTTTTTTGCCCGTGGCATGAGTAAATGCATCGGTTCGGTAGTTCAAAATATCACCTGAGTGCTTGATTTGTAAATATCAGTGTTTCGGGTGCTCTATATGTAATTATCACCAAAGAAAAACTTATAATACCCACAACAATCTAAAAAAAATCAATAACCTAAAAAGCAAGCCTTGCTAAACCACATGTGAATTCAGCACTGCACTTGAATTTGCATTTAAAATCTTTCATTAGTATTTCAACTATAATTCAAATTCCACCGTATCATACAATAACTAATTTATCAATATCAAATCAGCACAATAAAGCGATGTTCTTTACCTTTTCAATGTATACGAAGTTTAACAATAATAAGAAAACTTACCAGCTTGAGTTCAGCTTCATAGGTTAGTCCTTCTTCTTCCTAGCAATGTATGGATACTTCTGATAAATGAAAATACTGCTCATGACAAGTGGCAAAGCAGCAAGACAATAAAGAGATGGCAATTTGCCATCGAAAAAATATTGCAGCAGAGCTGTAACTAAGAGTGCGGATACTATAACAAAACCCTGCAAAGTTGCAGAAATGAAATTATTAGAGCCAATGAGAGTAGAACTATTAGAAAAACTCGTCTTTCATGAATAGCTCATGTTTGGTTCGCTAAGTAGATCATGTTTGATCCATTTGTTAAGGAAACGAGCCAAATTGAAATAATATTTTTTAGCTTGATTTATAAATGAGCCGACCATGAACAAACTTTTATTCAATTGTGTATTCGGCTCATTTTGACTCGAACTAATTAAATAATTGAATAAATATTATCGTTATAACATTTATATTTTTTTTAGTTGTATTTAAAAATATAAATAAATTTTATTATTTTTTAGAATATTCGAGCTAATTTCGAGCTGAACACGAGCTGAAACAAACAAACAAATTCAAATCAAGTCAAACACAAATATGCTTTTCATGATTCACTTCGAACACGAGTCTATTTCGAGCCAAGAAAATTTTAAAGGAACAAAACACGAATAAACACAGGGCTCGCTCAAGCTCAGCTCATTCACACCCCTAAATGAGAAGAAGAAGAAGCAGCAGCAGTGAAAAAAGCAAGAAAATTTAATTTACTTGCCTTCCGCACACCGCCAGCATGTGCCGTTACAAGGCCCACAAGGATTCCTCCTACAGCATTGAAGATAACTGGAACCTGCAGAAAATATTTTAGGAGATTTTTTTGGGAATTTAACCATTTAATTAACCAAATATAAATAGCAGCAGATGATGAATTAACCATTAGATTGATAATTTGTTTCTAAATCTAATGTTCTGGTTCTTTTGGAGGAAAAATTTGGCATTTACATACAAGGCACCTAATTGCTATGTATGTAAATATAAAAGTTTACGTATCAGAAATGTAAATGCATAAGAACGGTGTACTTCGTATGTAAATTTCCATTCCTTTAATTGATTCATTATCATTGAGTTAGTAATAGGGGATTTTACAAAATTACCAACGTCCACGGTGTCCATCCATAAAAGAATCCATATTTTTTTATAGCCACCCCATCTGGAGACTTGTACAAGCTTGCTAACAAGCATAGACTTCCAACAACTGACATTTCAATAGTCATCAAATATGACGTGTGTTTCTTTACCTGCGAAAGAAGATGCAAAAATGCTGTTAAGGAAAAAGCTGACCAGAAAGTTTTTTTTTCCTCCGGCATGGATTTAAGCAAATATAACCTGTGAAGCCCATTGGCACAAAGAAGATGCCAACCCAGACAACACTGAAGCCACCATAACTGGAACTATTCCATAAAATAAAACTTGATCAGTGTTTCTCCCACCAGAACCTTTAGTAGATCCTTCTCCCACGCTTAGAAGAATAGCAGCAATCATTAGTAAGGTAAGGGCCCCGATTTGTCGAATGGATTGTTTTTGCCTGCAAACAAAATAGAAAAAAAAGAAAGAATTATCTACATACAACTCAATTCTAATGTATTTACATATCTAACACCTAAAATTCAATTTTTTCATACATATCACCTTATCTATGCATGGAAAGATGCATTTCCCTTAAAAAAAGTTTAAATAGTGGTATTTTTCATGTGATTTGAAAGATTTCAGTGGCATAAATGTTAAAAACAAAGTTTAGGTGTTAGATATGTAAATAAGATTTGGGAGGTATGTATGTAAATGCCTCCAAAAAAAGGAAAAAGGGTAACATGTACAAGCATTCATAGCTTTTTAAGGCAACTCTATTAGTTTTTTCATGAAAACCTTACACATATGATGGGAGTAGCAATTCACTTCATTACTAACTAAGAAATATGAATAATGTGCTTCTTAATAAAGATCACAATAATAAGCACTTCAAAATATGCATGTGCTGTCGATGCAATAGGAGATTATATATATGGAAATATTAGTTACTCTGTTACACTACGATTTCTACCACTCTAGCCCAAATCAAATGGAAATATATCAACCGCAACAGGAGAAAATCTTAGATATCGTGTTGCCCGTACTTCATATTTCAGGAAATTACTCAAAAAAAAAGAAAAAAGAAAACGATTTTGTTTGCACCGCAGGCACGTCTTCGTACAATAATCGCAACCAACCAAAGGTATAATGAAAAACATTCATTCTGAGGTCCAATGGAAAGTATTATGCCTTGTTGGTCATGGTTAAGGCACCATTTGTAAGAAAATCAGCAAATATACTACTAGGTTATTGACAGATTCCTAATTCAAGGTGACCAAAAATGATATGATGTTTCAAACTTCTTTACAGTAAGCCCAATAAACTACCAAACTTTATTATGTTTACCAATCTTCCTCCAAGCAGCATACTACACTGGTCAGTTTTCAGTTTTATATGAAGCACACATCCCTGTCCTCCATTGATGCGTCCTTGAACAATCCCGTTGGAAAAAAAATGTGCAATGTTATGCATATTAATTCATAAAAATAGACTAGTACTCATAACAAATCATTATAAAGCGTGCAATATGAGATTAGGAGTTACCCTAAAATGACAAAAGTAAAAATTGCAGTGAAGAACAATTTTGTCTGGTTGAGGATAGAGAAAGTCAGAGAATCCAGGTTCCTGTAAGAAATCTGCAAGAGGCTATTCTGCAATGCATATATAGCTGCTGGAAGGCCTGAGGCAGTCAGTGAGCCACTTAAAGTCCACTGACTGAATAACTTCTTGAAGCTACCTTGCTTCGCTAGGAGAATCAATGCACAAAACACCTAACAAAAAAATAAATCACTGCACGTCAATTACAGCAGCATCAATAGTTTACAGAGATGAAAGACAACAAAACAATACGATTGAGCCACATGGATCAGTTTTTCATCACCTTTACTACCTCACATGCCAAAACAGCTGATGTAACAATAACTTCTTTCCTGCATTCATATTATTACATACTTGATGATATCAGTTGGCAGATCTGCAGTATCATAAAACTTGTTGAGGAAATTGTATTCTTCCAATTTCTCGTAAAGGTAACAATACCAATCAAGCACTTCTTCATGGAGACAGTAACATCATACAAGATGATGATGGTTACCACAAACACTACAAAACAATAAAATGATTCGGCATTTACATGCAGACCACCAAATTCCTATGTATTCGCATATCTAACCCCTAAACTTCCATTTTTACATTAATACCAAGTAAATCTTCAAATCATATCACAAATACCACTATTTTAACTTAAAAAAAGTGAAATGCACCTTTCCATGCATGGGTATGGTGGCATGTCTGTAAAAATTGAAGTTTAGCTGTTAGATAAATAAATACATGGGAATTGAGTAGTATGCATGTAAATCTTTCTAAAATGATTCAGGATTCCAAAATAATTTGAAGTCAAATAAAATTGTTCTGCAGTTGATGTTTAATTTGATATGGATATCTGCTGACTTAGACAATGATTTTGATTAGAAACCAGTCTCCTCTATAGGTTTTTACCGGCCTAGGTTTAGGTTTAAGGCGGTTGATGGAAAAAATAAGCGTTATTGGGATCAAATTATGTAATTTACAGCACATATTCTCCATCCCTAAGCCGCTTATTATTACATGAATAACATAGGAACCAGACCTCAAGAAAATGTCATGTTTTAAGGATATTCAAGCCTTTCTAAGGATGTATTCTAATTCTTTCTGACTCCACCTATTTTCCTACTTTACAATTGATATTTAAAACAGGTGATAGGAGAGTCAAGCTTTAAACATATTATAGGTTTGTAATGTTTTGATAAAACTAAGTAGACATTTTTATTAATCAGATAAAACCCAACTTGTTTAAAAGGTCCTAAAGATTCTCTGAAAATTGGAATGAGAGAAAGCATATGTCCCCACTTCACCAAACAAAGCACATGAGAGTATCATAAAACTCTGCATTTCAACTCCCTTAATTATAAGCCATTAACTTAAAAAAAAATTTATGTCAATACAGATATCTTCACAAAGGGACTTGGTTTCGGCATGTCCCTGAACATAATACCCAAAAAAGTACGCCATCATTCCCACCATAAAACAAACTGGCCATTGATCCAAATGATTACTTCATCCTGATGCATTTATGAAAATATACATAACTTGAAAAAAAGAATTTCAAAACTTTCTTTAGACTCTAAATTTCAAAAAATGTGCGCATACATCCCATTAGAGGGAAGGCATCTGAAATGAAACCTTAATTTTATGTTTAATCTCATTTAAAAGCGTCAAAAGCTTGTCATCGCTACAGATTGAACGTGATTGATTTGTAAAATTGCATAAAGAAACTCTAAAAATTTCATCTCCCTCATAATAAAATGCTTATACACGCATTTTTGTATTTTTTTATGTTATGTTGAATTTACTTGGGGAGAGAACTTGCTTACTCTTTTATTCACAAATAGAGTACATACATATATACTATATATATATATATATATATATATATATATATATAGGGAAACCAATCCCTCCTTATTTACAAGTGTATCAAACATATCTCGCCTAAATTATGAAATGAAACAATTCTGAATAAAAATAACAAAGGCATAAAATAGGAAGGGAAAAAACCAATCAAAGGTTTCCTAAAATATCCCAATCAAATCCTCCAATATTTGAAGGTAATGGCCGACCCACATGAGAAGAAAATACAAAAAGGACCAAATTTTCTCAGATTTTCACACTCCTCGAGCTAGACCATAGATGTCATAGAGGCCGAGCTTGAAATTGAATTTGGAGAATGTGCTGAAAGGACAAACTTTGGTGAAGACATCAGCAACTTGTTGGTGTGTTGGGATGTAGTTTAGTTGTATAACTTCCCCATCGAGTGTCTATCAATTTCAATATGTTTGGTCCTGTCATGATGCACAGGATTTATGGCTATATGATAGTTGTTTAACTATCAGAGAACATCTATGTAGGTCCATTGGAAGAACATTTCAGTTCCGTTAACAAGTTCTGAATCCAAATTCCTTCACAGATCCCCAAGGTAATTGCCTTGTACTCTGACTTTGCACTGCTTCTGAGGACAGCAGCTTGTTTCTTATAACCAAATTTCCCCATAAATAAGAACAATAACCTATGATGGACCTTCTGTCAGTGAGTTCCCCCACCCAACTAGCATCAGTGTAGACTTCCACTTCTTTATTTCTGATTTTTTCAAAAATTAATCCATAACTAGGAGTCTTCTTGAAAAATCTCAGAATCTTGTAAAGCCTATCTAAATACTCATCATTTAGGCAATTCATGTATTGGCTCACAACATCGACAAAATATGCAATATTTGGTCTAGTATATGACAGATAGATTAGTTTTTGATATCTTCCCTTATCCACATATATATTTCCTTCTTCCATATTAGACCTATTCCAATGGAGTATCAACAGGTTTGCATCAAAGCATCCATGTTTCTTTTAACAAATCTAAAATGTATTTCCTCTGTGATATAATAATACCTTTTTTGGACCTTACTATCTCCATACCTAGAAAATATCCCATATTTCCTATGTCCTTGATTTCAAACTCAGCGGCCAGCAATTTTTTTATTTTAAAAATTTCTCTTTCATTATCATCAGTAAGACTTATATCATCTACATATACGATTAGTTCAACAATCTATCTCCTTGAATGTGTTTTATGACTAATATGTGATTAGACTGACTTTGAGATTATCCATTGGATTTCATAGTTTTAGCAAACCTTTCAAACCCCGCCCTTGATGATTGTTTAAGCTTATAGAGAGACTTTACGAGTTTGAATACAATGTTGGAATCATTCTCAAATCTTGTTAGTATCTACATGTATGCTTCTTCTTCCAAATCCCCATTTAGGAAAGCATTTTTATGTCAAGTTGACGCCCTCCCCATTCGTTGTTAACTGTTACGGAAAGAGCTTTGATAATTAATATTCAAATTGGCAACTAGTGCGAATGTATCCTGAGAGTCAATTTCATAAGCTTGTGTGCAACCTTTAGCAACAAATATGGCTTTGAATCTCTCAACATTCTCATCAACTTTGTATTTTATGTGAATACCCATTTGCAACCAACTGGCTTCTTATCCTGAGGAAGTTTAGTAAGAATCAATGTATCATTATGCTTTAATGCTCGAATTTCTTGTTCCACTTTTTCCTCTATTCTTGATTTTCAAGAGATTTCTAAATGGATTTAGGAATATGTGCATTATCATGGTTAGATATTAATGCTTTATGGGCTGATGAAAGCTTTTCATAAGCTACATACTCCTGAATTATGTTTCTCATGCAACTTTATGTCATCAGCACCAAAAGATAATGAAATAACTCATGAGTACTAGACTTCTCCTCACCAAAACTTTCAGGTGAATATGGACTTCGGTTTTGGTTGGAGCGGTTTGCCTTTGCAAGTTATCTTCCACCTGCTCAAGGTTTTTTCGTCTTAGTGTACACACAAAGCTCTTTGTTGTGGACTTCAAGTTGGGTCGGTTCGATATTCTCAACATGAGTAGGAGAGTCAACTGGAAGAGTAGTGGGTTTTTTGTGTAGGTTTCATCAAGTGCATTACAATTGATGTTCATTTGCCCTCTCCTCCTGATATCACATTCGAGGATATAGAATTGATTTTCAAAAAATGGGACATCCATAGAGTTGTAGTATTGTCTGGTAACAAAAGAGTAAAACTTATATATTTTTTTTTATTCGAGGCATACCCAAGAAAATACACTTGATATGTTTATGGTCAACATTAGTGCGGGTTGATAAATGAATGTGAACAAAGAATACAAACCCAAAGTTTTTAAATGGTCAAGTATGAGAAAAAACCCTGATACGTGGACAGATAACCATCAAAACATGAAATGGTGATTTGAAGTTAAATATCAAGTTAGGCATTCGATCCATAAAATATGTTACAGTAAAAACTGTTTCCCCTCCAAAAAAAATATTTTGGAACTTGATAAGAAATCATAGTTAAGAGGGATACCTCAAGTAAATGTTTGTTCTTTCTCTATGTTATTACATTATGTTGTGAGGTATCAATAGATGAACTCATATGAATTATTCTATCTTTAGAAAGATAGGACCAAAGGATGTAATTCAAATCTTCATTTACATTATCAGATTTGAAGATCTGAATTTTGCATTGGAACTGAGTTTGAATTATGTCCTAGAAGATTTGGAAGATTTAAATTGTTTCAGATTTCTCCTCATTAGGAATACTCAAATAATTTTAGTATGATCGTCAATACAGAAAAAAAACAACCAACCCCAATTTAGGGTTTCAAAATTCAACGCCTTTAAATATCATTGTGTTTAATGGAAAAATAATGTGAGAGGTTATATTAAGTTATGGAATAACAATTTCTCGTGTGTTTGGCAAATTGACAATTCTCACAATGATAAAATTTAGGTTTTTTATTGAGAAATAATTGTGGATACAACTTAGTAACATGATTATAACTAGCATGACCTAGACGAAAATGCCATAAAATAACCTATTTTTGACAAAAATGAACTTAACATACTAAAAAATTTAAGGAACTGAAGACAATGGGATCAATTCTGTTTAGAGAGATTTTCCTCAAGTAGATATAAGCCTTTAATGCATTTCAACACCCCAAGAGTTTGCAAGGAATTTAGTTATACATCTTATAACATGAATAAGTTTATTGATTGAAATCAAAGTACAATTTAATTGTCAATTATGTAAGAAGATGAAAGACTAACATCTTGAGGGAACTCCACATCTCATTTCTCAACAATGTTTGAGTAGGATTTGACTGCAAGTCTTACCGATCTAGATGTAAAAGTCATTTGATAGCTGATTAGTATTGATGTCTCTAGTCATATGATCAGAGGCTTTCAAATCTATTATCCATGTTCTAAAGCTTCTATTACTGGCAAGATAGGAGAATGATATATAATCTTGGTGGGTCACGAGGTTGGTGTGTTGCTCTGAATTACCTCTAAGGAGTTTCTCAAGTACTTCAAGTTTTTCCTTGATGAATGATTCCTTCGATCCTTCAGATGTGATAGCCGCATTTGCCTTCTTAATCCTTCCATTGCCGAAGTTTACAGTCAGTTGGTTTTCCATAGAGTTTCCAATATTTATCCTTGATATGCACAACCTTCTTGCAATAATCACACGTGGGATGGTTCTTTTTTATCTAAGTTATGGGAAGAATTATGGGTGTACAGAGTTGAACTTTCAGTGCTTAGTGAACCCCCATTTCCGAACAGCATTAGCTTTTCCATGCTCTCTTCTCTCGACTTCAAGAAGGGCTTCACGGGGAGATGAAAGAGGCTATGTTCCCATGATCCTCCATCTCACCTCATCGAATTTCTGAGTTAGTCCTACTAGGAATTTGGTGGTACTCTTTCTCGCTATGAAGGACGGGGGCCTTGGCGATCAACCCATCGAGAAGAGCTCGTTGGAAATTCAGATTCAGTCGATTGTCACGAACATTCCCCTTCTAGCCGACGTTCAACGAGCGGGTAAAGATGATCCTCCATCTGGCGAGATGGGGTCGGCAGATGATATCCCGTCCTGAACGTGGGTTGAACAACATAGTCCAAAGTGAATCAAAACTTGGGTGAACTGCTTCCATCACCTTCTTCTTCCTTCTCTCTCCCTCTCTTTTTATTTATTTTTTTTTTAACAGCTTGATGCTTGCTGAAGGTTTTTCCCTGTTGTAGACAAGGATCCTCGCGTTGAAAAGTTGTCGGTTGGCGTTGTCGGTGACCGCCCGACCTTACGAACAATCATAGCTCCTAAGGGTTGACCGGCGACGATGAGGATGCGGTGGATCGTCCGGCCGGTCCTGACGAGGTTTGGGGCAAAAATTTTGAGTAGCGTTTGTCGTCCCCCAGAGCTTTATCATATCATACGGTGGAACTGGAGGCGACTGTAGACCACCAGGATCAAGGCTTTCAAGCCGGGTTAGAGGGGTTGCGTGTGGAAACAACCGGTCTTCATCGTGAGATTGTCGAGCTTCAAGAGGACGCACTTGTTGTGAGGACCAAGTCTGAAGCCGACCGAGCAAATCAATTTCAGCTAGGTGGATAAATACTGTTTAGAAGATTAGTTAGGAGGGGTTTAGTCTTGGTTGAGACCGTCGAAGATCAACTAGTAAAATATTTCCTGTCAGACTGAACCCTTGTGTAATCACGCCCTTTATGATAAATAAAAATAAAATATTTTCTTTTGCACATCCCGATGTTTTTGACAAGACATTTTCCTCAATTTTCATGAATGATGTTTCATCTTCCGCAATGTTTCTATAAATAGGTGTTGAGGGATCCATGAGCAAGCCTTATGTTTTCACCTTTTTGGCTCATTGATTCTCTTCCTATCTTCGGTTCGTTGTTGTCTACTTCATCGATACTCATATGGCTCCGAAGAGGACTCCTCAGTCCTTCGGTTTGGTGGCTGCGGATGAGCAATAAGTTTTGTCATCATCGGACGTTTCTTTTATCAAAGAAACTTATATTTTTCATTCAACCATAAGCTGCGAGCCATCCGTCCTAATGAAAGGGCGACTGGGAAATACGTTAATGATCTGGTGATTTACCGCGACCAATTAAATATGGGTTGCGGCTGCCCTTGTGCTATGAACTCCAATCAATTCTCAGTGGGTATGGGGTTATGTCATTGCACAGATTGAGATGAATTTTATAGCGGCAATCATGACATACATTATCTTTTGCCGACGTAGAGACATCCTATGATCCTTCAATCTATTTAGTTACATGTTCTCCTTTCGCATAGAATCGAATGATTATACCCATTTCGGATAATTTTGTCTTGATCTTTGTTTCATCATCTTGGGATCGTGGCTAAGGTACTATTTATGAATTAAACCTATCATGATGCACTATTCGTCGTTGACAATTATATGAGATATATAGTCTTTTCACTGTCTCCTTAAGATTTTTAAGGCAATATGTTATAATGACAAGATAAATATGATCCTCTTGAACATGGTTATTAAATTGTGTTGCATAGCCACAATTGTAGACACTTATCGAGTCAATGGCATAGAGATTTATGCTCTATTTTGTTTTATCATTGTTGATTAGCCTGACAGCACATTAAAAGATGGGAAAAATGAATAGAAAGAAGTAGAATATGCATTAAGAAAAAGTTGGGATGTAATAAAAAGTAAAACAGAACTTTTAATTGTGAGGTGAAGTGCCAGAGCTACAAGCAAAATAGTCTGGTTGTCATTCAAATCAAGTTGAAAAATACCTATTAGTATGTTATTGTTCTAGTTGGGGATTGGTAGTGGCTGAGTTTTCACTGCCAGCATATTTTGTCTTTTTTGTTGATGCATTTGGTTCATTGATGTACATTTTTGGGTTGCATTGGTCATCTATGAATGAATGAGAAATGTTTAAAAAATATTCAATTAATGTAGTATTACTTTAGCATGGGAAATGCTTAAAATATATCATGAATCAAAGTCATCATAAAGCAGATTTTCATGCGACAGGTTTTTTCAAGCGGGTTTTTTGGCAAGCAATGATGAAGTCCATCATCCCATGAAGCTCAACTATTCACCTAATTTTTTTCTTCAGTCTTGTTTTTTTTTTTTTATTTGGTTTCCTTGATATACTCTCTGATTTCTACAACTCTTATCTCATTAAGTTATCTGATAAGTACAGATACTTTGATAGTTGGATGAAGAACACGTACTCTCTGCACTATGGTCTTTTGGGATATCTTCGCTTGCATTGGTTTCCAGTTTCTACCCTGATCTTTGTGCCTTTCAAAATTCAATTGATTTTTTCTCAGATACAGTGATACTAAGATAATTGATAAGAACATATTTATGTTTGATGTTTTGTTCTTAGAATTCGGTTGGTCATGCATATTTCTTAGAAACAAGGATGTTGTAGTTTGATACTGGGAAGCTCTTTTGATGCTTTGATGTCTTTGGATGAAGCTTCTATTTATAGTTTGATTGGCCCTGAGTTTTTATATGATTATATCATTACATTTTTTATGCCTGCTTTTCAGCATTTATTCTTTTCTCTTTCCCTTTGCATTTATGATTTTTAATGATTCGGCTAATTAACTAAATATTCTTCTTTAATGTCATTTTATAGGGAAAACCCTCACCATTCAATAACTGGGCCTCTAAGATTGTTTACATTTCACCATGGTTCTTACCCTTACAAACCTTACTATCATGTCACTTTGCTATTATAGCATGTTATCCATTTTTAATGTGTTGTTTTATATATATATTTTTTTAAATTTTACTAAAATACTTGTTATGGCTACATTGGGACCAACTTCAAAGGTAAGCTACATGAAAAAAATTTTACCAAGCACAAATCAATAAGTAGTTTAAAGCCACATCCAATCCCGTTTGCTTTGTTCACACTTCATAGAATCAAAACTATTCTTCAAAAATTTCATTATCTCTAGAGTTTCAGAAAATTTCAATGTTGCGCGTCTTTTTCTTTAGATTGTAAGTTATAACTTGTTTATATCAATTGATTATCATTCTAAGAATTGTAAACAATTAGTTTTATTTTTGCAACTTCAATTTTTGTAACCATGTTAATTTAATTAATAGAATATGGTTTGTTTGAATTATGTTATTGCATTTGTATGTGTTTTTCATTCTTGATATACCAAATTTAAATTCGGTTTATGTAGAATCGAATTAAAATTCGATTTGACTGGTTCGGTTCTCCTGAAAAATTATTTGGATCGGTTATTTGAATCATGGATTTCGGTTCATTACGAATTTGTAAAATTTTCAAACTGATTCAATTGAACCGACTGAATGCACACCCTTAGAAACAATGTGAGTGAAATTTTTCAAAGAAAGCTTAAGTTCATCACAAATGCTATTATGAAATATAGGTCTACAAGGCAAAATCTACTTCTACATGAAGGCAAGACCAAAAAAGAAATTAACATTTGATATATAATATACAGGATTAGGAATAAGATGCATTTTACTCTGTTCACTTTAAAATTAGGATATCAACTTCAAGAAAATGCATCGAATCGAGAACTCTTTTTGTAAAATACCACGGAGGAAAAACATATGGGTAACTTAATTGGTATGCATTTGGCTAGTGGAATGCTTATTTTAACCCCAACAAATAAAATCAAATAAAGAATAAGGCTTCAAAAACTTGAAGATTTTTTTTTTGGGGAATCTTATGAGCAACTCATAGCAATGCATTGTGAATTCCATCTTATTGCACCGCACAACTGATCGAAAGTACTAAAAGTTCTCTCACAACTTCCTATCCTCATTCATATGATTATTCAAACAATTTAAATATGTTTACTTATTGCATAATACAACCTTCTATAAATTAGCCATTTCAACAAATTGGAATCACATTTGAAAATAAGATTTCCTACAATCATATTATACACCCATATTCATTAGGGCCACATTTATCGAGTCGTTCTAAGTGCCTAAATAAGATTCAACAAGTCGTTGATTGAGAACAATCCTAAATGTTTTACACCACCAAACTTATAAATCTAAAGTCACCTAAAGCCACAAGTTGTCCAGAACTATATTTCAAATAATTAGCTCTAACTTGACCATCAGCACTAAATTGTTGAATTCATCCAAAGGATTCATGACGTTGCCCATTTGTTAAGACTATTTGCCCAAAATAACTCATCAACCTGGTCCAAAACACTATTGGTTGACATGGAGTGCCTCTTACCAAGAGTACACAACAAAGGAACTCGCCCTCAGTTAAAAACTCAATCAAAATTCCCCTTGTTAAAAACCAGTTTCAGGTCACAATCTCCCATTACACGACTAGCGACAACTGAGTTCAACCTACGAATTCTCTATTTAATTACAATGTTTTGCCAATTTTGTAACTCTGAACTTGATCACCGCTTACAAATAAGAGGTCACTGATCAAGCACAATTATATTAAAATTCTAACAAGAAAATCACAAGACAAAAGCCACATTACATCAAACTATGATTCTCTGTTAAATGTCACTTCAATTCGCTTCTCCGTAGGTTAGTTCGTTTCACCCGTTGCATTCAAAGATGTTGTGCTGGGCTCCTTATAAACCAATTATTTAAGAGATTCATTGGTAAAATTTTGGCATAAACAAAAAGAGCTTAATCACGCATCAATTTACACTCAAGAAAATGATTTTTTGAAGATCAAAAAAGAAGAAGGATGGGATTAAAGGAACGGAACAGCACCCGACAAATCGCTTTGAGAACAGCGGTTGAGCCCCATACTGAAGCGTGAGGAGAAACAGATAGATCCAAACCCTAGGGCTAATTCGGTCCTCGAGCTGCCCCCTTGGGGCAGCAAGAGCCATTGCCGGTTGAGAGGAATGCCGCCTCTCGTCGCCGCAGTGTTCGAACTTTCTCCGGCTTTATTCAGGCAACCGAGGGATCCGAGATAACCTAATCGAACCAGGCTCGCGCGATTTTCCA
>NEWO01000829.1:80416-134100 GCA_003013225.1 Phalaenopsis aphrodite
GGAGTTTTCTCCCCGGATCTCCGAAGGGAAAACTCTCCACTGCATCGCGAAATGTGCTAGCTACGAAGCTTTTACCATTTCGCAAAATCCTCCAGACTTTGCAAAGCGAGCCAGCTACGAAGCTTCTCTCGTTTTGTCAAGTCCGACCCCTAGCTTCTCCAAGTAAAGCTGGGGAAACCCAAAGCAAGGGGAGTGAGGGACTCCGACCCATCGGGACTTGTGCTAAGGCTCGCAATAAAAGGGAGACACTCGGCTCTACGGGAGGTGTTTGTTTACGCACAGAAAGTCTTAACCTAAAGGCTAGCTCTAGGAAATCGACGATCCATCACGCAGGCACGTCGTCGCTCCGACCCATGCCGGCGCACGCACCCCGTGTGGGCGATCGAACCCACACGCCTAGACACCGCTAAAACCTTGGGCCAACTAGAAGTTAGAGAATCTCACCACCGTGACGGTTGCAGACGCGTTCTCTTTGCCTGCGCCAAGCTCGCCGACGTCCAATCCATGCTCCAATGTGCCTCGAAAAACGTGCACAGGAAAAAAATAATGCCAATAAAGGCAAAAGAGGAAGGGATCAGTGAGGGATGCAAAGCAACCCAAAAATAATAATAATTTTGGCATATAAAAAGAAATATAACCAAAATATACCTTTGCGAGGGAGGTTGCTCGATGACGGCGAAAGAGGGGAACCCACGAGGTAGAAGACGCACGCGTCTCCTCCAACAACGATAACGCTCGCTGTCCGGCGACGTCGAAGTGCTCAGGCGAAGTATCCGGCCACCGGGAAGGTAAAATGGCGAGGTGGAGAAGTTGGCCGAGAAAAAGAAGAAGAAGAAGAAGAAGAAAGAGAAACAAAAAATAATAATAATAATAAAATTGGAAGGAGAAGAAGAAGAAGAAAGAGAGAAATAAAAATAAAAAATGAAAATAAAAATAAAAATTAAAAAAAATTTTGAAAGAAAGGGAAGAAGAAGGAGAAGAAGAAGAAAGAGAGAAATAAAAATAAAAAATGAAAATAAAAATAAAAATTAAAAATAATTTGAAAGAAAGGGAAGAAGAAGAAGAAGAAGAAAAAGAAGAAGAAGGAGGAGAAGAAATAGAAGATGAAGAAGAAGAAGAAAGAGAGAGGTAAAAATAAAAATGAAAATAAAAATAGAAATAAAAAAAAAATTGGAAGAAGGCAAAGAAGAAGAAGAAGAAGAGGAATAAGAAGAAGAAAATAGAAGAAGAAGAAGAAGAAGGAGGAGGAGAAGACGGACAGCGGAGCCGGCGGTGAGCGGCGCCGGCGACGGAGTAGAGGGATCCGGGGCAGTTTTTCGCGAATCGGGACCTCTTTTCGCGAAGCAAGCCGTAGGGGAGAGGAGGTGTGCGTTAGTTTTTTTTTTAAAATCAGGAGAGAGAATGCTCTTTTTGCAAAAATATGTAAAGAGGAGGGCCTTTTTGCATATATATATATATATATATATATATATATATAGGCGTGAACTGCTGTGAGGATATGCGGAGAGAGGGAGAGAGAGGCGTTAGTTTATTTTTTAAAATCAGGAGAGAGAATGCTCTTTTTGCAAAAATATGTAAAGAGGAGGTTTTGCATATATATATATATATATATATATATATATATATATAGGCGTGAACTGCTGTGAGGATATGCGGAGAGAGGGAGAGAGAGAGAGTTACGTAGCTTTTAAAAGGATAATAGATATTTTTTTATAATAATAATAATAATATTATTATTATTATTATCTCTCCGCGTCTTTTTTGCCGAACACGTTATCGTAGCGAAATAAACTTCTCCCCTAGGTAAAATCGACGTTCTGAACGTACTGGTGTGGTCCGTTTCGCAGTTCGGGATTGTTCGGACAACTTTTTCAGCTATTTGGGTAAAAACAAAAATTTGCGCATTTTTTTACCCGTATTCGAAGCGTTAACGTTCATGGATGCTTCCCGGACTCATGACATAAAAAAAATGATGCAAACAGTGAGCATTGAAGGTATTGCTGAAAAGATCAGGAAAATTGAAGAGGATATGTTCAGACCAAAATTAGCAATATCTTCTATCAGTTTGATCATCTGGACTGGCAGATGAAGCTTTAATTTGATCATGTTGCAAATTTTCAGGAGGCATTAGTAAAGACGTATCAAAAGAACAATTGGATTGGAGAAGGGTCTGCAGAAGAATTTCCTCACTTTCCATTTAGTAACTTGTTTGTGCATCTGTTGACCTTACTTTTGGTTGAAGTTTAGTTTTTCATCTTTAATAGCCTAAGGTCTAGCCATAGGGCTTTCCTATTGACTATTCTTAGAAAACTAGACATGGAACCTTCACCATTAGAAATTCTACCCTCTTCTCTACTCAACTTGGAGTTCCACATATTGGACCTAACCTCTATCACTTAGTAGGTGGGGTCATTATGGGGGAAACTCAAGATGAGTCACCCTTAGGACTGTTGGACCTTCGGGGTCATTGACCCTGGGTGTTAGTCTAGGGCTAAGGCACTCACTACACTCACATTCACTCACAACCCTAAAACTCGATTTTCTAGCCTAGGTCCCTTGATATTTTTGGAATACTCATGTAGATGGTCCCCTAAACTTACCAGTCCTAGGGCTATGGTTTGACTAAGACCACTATGTAGAGGACCCAAAGTAGGGATTTTCATTGGGACATGGCTTGTTGGTGATGGTTGATACCTCAACTCTACCAAAAGACCCATCTTGGCATTTTATCCCTAAACACCCCCAAATTACTAAAATACCCCTCCATAGCCCAAAATTTCAAAAATTCTAAAAATTCCCAAAAAAATCTCAATAAATCTCAAATATTCCCAATTTCATTTTTTACAACTACCACAAGACCCAATTTGACCAGTTTTACCATCTTTAACCAAAACCCCCCAAATTTGCCTTTAAGGGCCCAAATTTCCCCAAATTCAACACAAATGTCCATCAATTTAATCTCAATTTACCCAATACTAAACTCAAGTTAACTTTTGATATGGCCAAAATAAACCAAATCCAAGCTTAATTGGCCCATGATTTGAGCCCAATTTTGATTTAGGTCAAAACCCCAATTTTGACCATATGACATAATCTCACCAAATTGAACCCATATCCTAGTCAATTGGCCCCAATTAATGTTGAAAAATCTTTATAAAATTCTTATACATCAAAAGCAACCATAAATTGTCCTTGGTGAATCCTCAAATCCATTTGATTTTCTCTTAAATCTCAAATTCCCAAATTTAGCCCCAAATTGGCTAAGTCCCCAAATTTCACCCAATTGATATTCTTTACCTCCAAATTGGCATCCAATTCATGTTGAAAACTCTTCATGGGGTCCCTATTGACCATTTAAAATAATCAATTTTGACTTAGCCCAAGGCTGACCCAAGCTAGACCCAAGCCTAGCCCAACATGACCAAATTTACTAAAAATCAAAATTCCCTCAAATTTACCCTTCAATTGAGTTCAAGACCACTTCCATTCTTCCCCAAAGTTGTTTCTTATGATAATATACACCAAATGCAACATTTATTTGGGCCAATTGATATGGCTAACCTAGCCTAAACCCAAGATTTGGTCATTTGCACCCACTTGGACCCATGAACTAAATGTAACCTAACCGCCATAAAGCAACAAAATTAACTCCACCCTAGCCATTAGTTGGACTTAGTGACCAGTCCAAACACCATCAAACCAACTAAATCTAACCTAGAGGGCAGCTCAGCCAAAACACTTGATGGAGCTCCTCTGCCCTCCACCTAAGCACCACAATGCACCCAAACTTATGCCTTGAAAGCCACCCCATGACCATTTTTATAAAAAAACTCACCTCCACGACCATGGGAGGTGTGCAGAAATTTCCTTAGAGAGGCCTCTCCAAACTTCCCAGAGAGCTTCCCTAAGATCCCCTCAATGCATTCCAACTCATTTCCCCCACCAATTCCCATTGTCGGAGCTCAATTTTGAGCTTGGAACCTTGCCGGAAACCAGGACAGAATTCAATACACCTCCACAGTCCACCCAAACTAAAATTAACTCTGCCCACACCTTCAAAATAGTGAAAGAAGCCAAAGCCCCATAAAATCCCTCTTCCACTGAGACTCTACCATAGCTCTAGACCAACACCCAAATTCGGTCGTGATTGAATTCATACCTAGGCCTTACACCAAGACCAGAGACTTAATCCCTAGCCTCTTTAGATCATAACAAACGTATCAAGACCCTTTGATCAAAGCTTCACTTCTCAGAGCAAAGGTATTAAACCTCACCTCATCCCGAGCCTATTTCAATTCTCCATTTAATTAGGCTTAATTTAATTGCATGATTACCGTATGGATATGTTCTTCTCACTTAGACGAGTCCATAGGATCAAACCCAAGGTGATTTGGTTGAGTCTAGTCTGAGATCTTAGGTTTTAGTGTGGACGGACACATGATCATTCTATCGGGGACGATGACAGGGAGTCGTTTGATCAAGTGTGTATCAAATGGACGGAGGAGATCGAGTCGGATAGCGCTTCGGGACATAAACAGCGGGCCAAGTCAGCAGCTATGTGGACGACAGCGTCCAACCAGAGTGCGCCACGCATGCCTTCGAAACTGCCTGGGAACTAGTCAGCATGTGCGGTTTAAATAGATAAATAGGGGTTTAATTAGTTCAGAAAATGCCTAACTTAGAAAATTCATAACTTTGTGTAGAAAAATCACAAAAATAAAATAAAAATACCCTCTTGCTCAGTGAATGGAGGAGAACAATATGAAATAAATTTCAAGTCTATTTGATGCATATTTTATTTTTAATTAATTAAACACTGTTTGGAATCATTTTATTCTCCATACATATTGACAGATAATCTTGGCTTGAAATTTTGGCATGTTGTAGCCTCTATTAAGGGAAATATCCTCTGATTTTTTCAAAGTCAGAGAAAATCCCTATACATAGATCCATATTTTTCAAATTTTCGCACATTATTTCCTTAAAATAATCATGAAAATTAGCATGTTGATTAGAAAATTCCAAGAATATTTTGGAAGGCCAACCATGACCAGGAAAGCTTTTTGAAATAATCCCATGAGTCAAGTCATTTAAAATATACTTAATTTTCATGAACACTAAATTATTAAGATAATTAATTTTAGAAAATACAAATATTTAAATGATTTGATTTTTGATCTTCACCATGTTTTATGGTCTAGAGAACTCTTCATAAAAATTTTAAAATATTTTGAGTTCATTTAATACCCTAAGTTGATTTTTTTAAGATAAATAACATTTTTGGCACCAAAATGATTTTTAAAAATCTAAATACAACTAAAAAATTTATGAAACTTAGTTTTTTGTCTTCAGGGGTATTTTCTAAAAAAAATGATATTTAAAATAAAATCTTGAATTTTAACCTATTTTAACTATTTAAATAATTAAAAATCACAAAAATAATAAAACTCATGGAAATGTTTTAAATGGCTTCCTAGGCACTTAGGAACAATTAGAATACTTTTCCTAATTTTCTAAATAAAGGTATTGAATTTTAAAGCTGAAAAATGATTTTTAAAGGCTAAAAATGAGTTCTCATTAAAATAATTCCAATAAATCAAATAAAATCCAGAAAATATAAAATCTTCTCCTATGGGTTTTTTGACTTTAGGGAGATTTTTCAAAAATGCAAAACTTAATTTTCCCCATTTAAAATATTTTATATTTAATAAATACCCCAGAATCTAAAATAATTGTAATAATTTAAATAAAATTCAAAAAATCAGGAAATTTGGTCCAAAGGCTTCTCTAGTCTAAAGTTACCTCCAGTAGAAATTTTAAGGGATAAGGACCTACCTTGGCCAAGTTAAGAATTTTCTTTGAAAAATCCTATTTCTGCATGAAAATAATTATATAAATTAAATTAAATTTTGAAAAATGACATTTTCTCCTCTGATAGCTTAACTGACCCATGAATGAGGTAGGATAAAAATCCCAAAGTCATTTGGATTAAATTTGATAAATTATGGAGTGATAGAGCCTTAGGGGAAAATGTGTAATTTTGGAAAATTAGTCTTAATTAACATTTAGGCTTGATTTAAGGAGGGAAATGGGTAACCTCTGATCTTAATCAATCTATTTGATGTTTGAAACACAAAGTTTTAATTGATAGAAACCAATCTCATCTCCTTAATTGAAAAAGATAAGTTAATGAATTTCTAAATTATTAAAATTTGAAAGTTTATTAAAATAAAATGAACCTAAGACTTAGGGGTATGACTTTTGAAGTCAATAATTAATCAATTTAATGCCCCTATTTTGGATGTTCAAATAAGATCCAAATCTTGAATCATGATCACCTAAGGCTTGACCTTTTCAAAGCTAATTAAGACACTCACCTAGGTCTTAAGGGCTTAATAGTGATTTAGGCTAAATTAAGTTTCATTTAAATGAGGAATAAAAAAGTAAACATCATTGAAAATTAGAACATCTTTCAAACACTACAAACCCAATTAGGACCAAAATTTGGTTAAGTGTTCCAATAACACCAACTTGCCCCGTTAAGGGTCTTCACTCACATAATTCTTAAATTGAATCGCCTGTGATAATTAACCTATTCTTAGGGATAATTGAGACATCAATGTTCACTGAGAATTAAGGGTATTTATAGGATGACTTATTAAGCAACTTAATAAGTTTAAAAGAACTCGGGATTTTTCACCAGGCAGCGAGAGAGTAGCACGGACCTGCTTCTTTCTCTAGATCTGTTGGATACCTCAGAGATCTACTCAACTTAATATGTTTTGCTTGGCAACATCATCCTTAACTAAACCCCTAAGGACCCACCAAAATATGACATAAGGTTAGGAAAAATACCAAATCTTTACTTTTCTTGCTCTCCTTAAATGCCTTAACATGCATTTTAAGTTTCAGGCGGTGGAACGAGAAGACTCGCCAGGTACGTTTTTACAGTTTGCAGCATTGTCTTTCTTATTCTTTTATGTTATATACAAATCTGCTTGGAAAACTAAAACTATCAGGATACCCACAAAGCCAAAACCAAAACTAAAAAAAACAACCAAGATAAAATTCATCGCCACAACATTCAAAATATAAAACAACTCAAAATTTAATCACAAACATCACACAAAACTACAACTTCAATTAGGTTAAGACATCTCTATCGGATGATCGGGAATCCCTTGGAGGAAGTAACCTATGGTTGTTAACGAGGCTTCCCATGGTTTAAATGAAATTATGGAACTTATTAAGTTGGGTTTATTAAGTTCATTTGGACAAAGCGAATGTCAGAATGAGGGAACCGTAGGATCCTAACCGGTGTCGTTCTAATCAACTTTAATATGCTCTTATAAAATGTAAAGAACTTCAACCATAGGGCCACCTGATTTAACATCATAACTTGACACACTAGAAAACTCAAACTCGTCACGACAAGGAGCTTGGAGCTAGCATGGTGGGCAGCACGGCCATCTTCAACAGCAAAACCTGTCTTCCCCAACTAAACAAATCTTCCTTAGACTTAAACAACAAAGCCATAGGACTTCGAGGTTGCTTGCTTATGCAACGTAAATCCTCACCTTATCTTTAAGCCTTTGTATAGCCCTGCTATACAATATAAGCTCTAACTCGTCCTAGGATTCTGAGGTTGTCATTTATCACGACCTAAACCCTCACATCTTCTAGGCTATTTGTGTGATTGTTTCACACGAATGTAAGCTCTAACTACTAAAATGGCAGGATGAAACACCTAAATTTTTCTTCTCAAAACTGAAGTCAAACATTAGGATAACCTGGGAAGTCATTGATGTTTTTCTCTGGATCCATGACATCCTCTAGTTCTTCCTCCTTTGGACTCTACGACAAAATGTTCCAAAATTGAATAAATCCCCTTTCAAACCTCTACATCCGATCTCATTGAAAGGTCCTACCCTTTGAAATTCCTTGAAGATAATATTGCTTGATTTTTATCGAGAGCCTTCTTAGGTGACTTTGGTCATTTAAGATGTAATTAACTATAGTGGCTTGCCCTTATAGGAAGCATGTCCAAACCCATCATAAAATAAACCCTATTTAATCTTTAATATTAAATACGGGAACTTGTCGGCAAATATAAAGGTTTCACAAACCAAGCAGATGTCATATATTTCTTAGTTTATTTGATCGAGCCTCATCCTCAAATCTTGTGTTTATCCTTCGGGATAGATACAATGTTTGAGGTAAAGTGCTCTTTCATTTAAACTATGAAAAATATGAGGTCAGTTTGATTTCATACTTTTCTAAACTTCAACGTCCTTCCGAAGCGGGCAACGAGATTTTGATTCCGGTGACCAACATCATCACGAGCCGATAAACGAGAATTTAGAGAAGAATAGTGTTAATGATTACTAGTATTGAGTGTTATGTGATGGAGAGCTGATATTTCAATGTGTTTGATTTAGTGTCAACTTCTAATCTGTAGGTGTTTGCGCGTTTGCATATTTTAATGCTTGTGTGTTTGTATTTGCTTAATTAATTTAATGTAGGATTGATATATTTTGGTTTGTATAGAATTGATGTTTATGTCAGTGTGTTAATATTAAGTTTGTGAATTTGATGTATTGTGTTTTAGTGTGCTTGAATCGTTTGGATTGTCCATATTTGAGGAATCTAGTACTTGTGCAAATAGAAGTTAGGATATGGTTGGAATACGATTGATTATTAAAATGATGTTGAACTTAGTAAATTAGGATTCAGAGGCCTTAGGTTTGCTGTGCTTTTATTTTAAAATCTTAATTCACAAAATTTTGGCATTCGCGCCTAGGCGTTGAAACTTGGCGCCTAAGCACCAGTTACCCGAGATGCAGGGCGCCTAAGCATCAAATCCAAGGCCGAATAGATTGAACCACCGGTTTACCCACTAAAATTGTGAATTTACCCAGTTCGATGCCATTTTTCTGCTCTAACATCGTCTTTTTCCTCCTATTCTTCGCTAGTGCACCCTAAAGCGTCTCTTACCTTTCAAATGTTATGGATTTAGGGCCCAAAAAATTTTGGATTTCTTCTTCTCCATGTAAGATCTTTACCTTTCTTAAGAAATTATCTTCTTTCACCATGGATTTCTTCCACATGTGAAGATGTCGAAAATTTGAAAAATTGGAGAAATAGTGAAAAAAACCCATGGTGCTTGTTAGCTTGGAAAATGCTTGTAGGAGCCTTTAAAACTTATATTTGGATTTTTATTAGATTTTGAAATGATTCCTAAAACAAAGAAAGAAAGAGGAAGAAGATTATTGATCAAAGAAAATTTACAAGTTTAAAAGCACAAGATAAGTGCAATAATTTACTTTTATCGAAGAATTTGATTGTTGAAAGAAGCTTTTCTCATTTTGGAGGTGCTGTAGAGAATTTGATTGTAGTGTGTCACTGGGAAATTGTTTGCTACTTTACTGTTGTAGTAGTTATTTCAGCTGTTCGAGTGTTTTATGCAAACTTCCCATAAGTATCTCATCATGATGATGTATTTGTTCGGGAGAGGAAAGTTGTATTTACTCTTGATCAGATTAATGCATTATTCCAGTTGCCTAGTGCACTAGATTGCTTTTATTATGAATTTAATCCTACGAATGCAGGGCTTGAGGAGATTATTACATTTTTGACCAATGGGTGTGGAGCTTAGAATAAGAACTACCACAAGGTAAATTTTCTTCTTGCATGCTCAATGCTCCATCTAAGGAATGACACCATTTTATATCTGTCTGACTTCTTCTTATGACCATTTAAGTGAAGTAAACCGGGAGAAAGCCACTTTGAACTACTACATTCAAAAGGTGAAACCTATAGACATTGGCTCTCTCATTTACAAGTCCATCATCAGTTCTTCTATGGGAGGTTCCATTATAGTTTTGGGTTACGCCTCACTTATCTTTACTACATGCAAACAATCTAGAGTTAATTTTGAAGCTTGGGAGAATTTATTACATCCACTAAACCCTATTAGTAAAGCTAATGTGGATATATATGGAAAGCATGCTACACTTGGTTTCAGAGGTCAATCTTCAGATGTTCCTTCTAACTCTACCTCTACACCTTCCACTCTTAGTGATGTTGCTCCACTTTCTATTTTTTGGGAAGAACTTCGCAATCATCATCAGGAGAATTAAAATGATATTACTTTTGTACAATATCAACTGGGGGAGAATGAAGATATTTAGGAACATTTAGAACAATATTTGAAGCAGAAAAGTGATTATGAGGCTAGTTTAAGTACTTCCCTGGTGAGCTTTCTAAAAGGAGATCAAAGTGTGGAGCTTCCCTTGTATCCTCATTATCCTACGTTTGAATGTCGCAAGGCTATGGATGAAGATGATGAGGAGGAGGATTAGTGATTTTGAGTCTATATGTGTTTACTTTCCTTAGTTGTTGTAACTTTTAGTTATTTGATTGTACCAAACATCATGTTATTTATGCTACAACTGATTTGGATTCTAGACTTTTTAGTAGTTATCACACTATCATTTACTCTTTTGCACCAGATTATATATAACATTGCATGTGTGTCAAAGTAGTTCTTTTACTTTAAAATTTTTATGTTATACTTTTTTATTTGAGATTTACTACTGCTACACGTACCTATTTTTACTACTTGTATATGCTAGGTTTTCATATTTAGAGCCCTGTGATAGATAATTATTTTGTTAAGTTTTTCTTTGTTCACACTTATTTTGTACTAAAATGTTTTGAACTGTTTAAAAATATAAGTTTTGGGGAGGGAGAAAAACTTTTAAAAATTAGACTTTATTTGTCTTCAATAGAATATAATTCATAATTATTTTAAATATAACATGTGGTATGTGGTGTTATCTTTAAAGAACTATTTTTTATTATATGAATGTTATACTAAACTTAAGCAAAATTTTTTAATGATAAAGCGTAGTTCTGAAGTTAAGATATTTGGTATAAAATGATATGAATATGCTTTTACCATTCATAATAGAAAAAAAAATGTATTTTTTTAACACTATGGATCTTAGAGTTATACTTTAAGAAGAATTATGTCTCTATGAATAATCATTTTTATACCAATACACATTATCAAGTGAATAAATGTGAGAATTTTTTAACTTTAAAAAGAGGATAATGAAGTTCAAAATCATTAAAGGTTATCCGGATATAGCAATCCTCGCATAAAAGAGTGATGATTAAAAAAGATCCTGAAAAAAAAGAGAGAAAAGAAAATAGAAAAGAATAAAAAGTGAGGAGAAGCTTGAGGGGATGCCTAATAAAAAATAAGCTTTACTTGAATCATCTTAAGGAAGAAACCTATTTACATTTCTAAACTTATTATCAATTTCAAATGTATTAGTCAGATCTTTACTATTAGAGTTCTCATATAATTCTATATTTTAATTCTTCTAGGAGTCCTAAGTTTGATAAATTACAATTATTTTTGAAATGAATATAAAATCAGAATTCATAAATTGATTACTAGATACTCTTATAGCCTAATTCTAACTTGAGTTATTAAACATTTTTCTAAAGTTTCACTGTTACCTTTATGGGGCAAAACTATAAAAATCTCTAATGAAACCCACTATCATAAGTTAAAACATTTGGTTTATAAAATAAATGAGTTACTTAAAGACAAGTAATATTTAAATTTGGGGGAATTGACATTTTTATTTATACATTTTATGCTCATTTTTAATGATATTGCATATTAATGGAAGATATTTTGCTTGTTTTTAGTTTTAGATACGAAAGATGAAATTTTAGAGAAAAAGGAACGAAATTGGAGCAACATGGGGGTTAATTGGAGCAATGAAGCACAAAATGAACTGGCGCCTAGGCACCGGACAGTTACACCGGGCTTCTAAAAGGTTGGCGCCTAGGCGCCCAACTATGGCGAGTATTTGTGAAGGGTAAAAGAGGAGAGTTGTGTCATGTGGTGTGTGTGTGTGTGTGTGTGTCTTGGAGTGAAATTGTAAGGAGAGTTAAGAAATCCTCAAAAGAACTTCAGATGATTTGCTTGAGAAGAAGTTTAAGATAAGTACTCTGTATTTTTTTTAGTTTTGGTTATTGTGTGAACTTGAATTTTAATATAAATCATGTTTTAGTTTGTTATACCCATGAGATCTGAGTAGTTTTCTTAATCTTTCTTCTTGCAATAAGAATTAATATAGTGTATGATTATAATTGTTTAAGATTTCTCTTATTTCATCTTTGTGATTATTCATTATTCCGTACTTAATTTACATATTCAATTTGACCAATTGGTATGTTAAAACTTGTTTTTAAGCCATAATGACCCGGAAGAGCTATGTATTCCTCAACTAGTAAGAATCACATTAATATGGTGGGTAATAAGGCATACAATGGTTAGTGCAAATAGATAGAGTGATAAGATTTGATGGGATGCAAATTGGTTAGTGTAAATGTTGATATAGAGTTTGGAACTTAATGATCGGTTAGTCTTAAAGAGAGGGCATAGTGTGTAATCTTGAAGTGAGAGGCTATAACTTACACAACATAACCTTAGATTTAGGGACTGAACTCTAGGTTAACCAATGTTCTTTATGCACTCGGAAGAGGGTAAATAATATGTTTGCTCTTATTTGTCACAAAACTTCATTTAAACTTTTAAACATTTGATTCCTACACTGATGATGATCACATTGCAAGGGGAAAGAATTTTGCATAATTCGATTCCTACAGTGGGTAATCTAGAAGTGAGAGGTTAGAACCTACTCAACATAACCTAAGATTTAGGAACTAAACTCTTGGTTAGCCAATGTTCTTTATGCACTCGGAAAAGGGTAAAGAATCGAATTGTTCTTATTTGTCACAAAACTTCATTTAAACCTTTAAAAATTTCATTCCTACACAGATGATGATCTCGTTGCAAGGGGAAAGACTTTTACATAATTTGAACTCTTTTCAGTTTAACTAGTTTAGAAAATACTTAACATTTTCTCTAAGGTTTGAATTAGGATATGTAGGAACTAGTTACTTCTTTTCACACATAAACTTGGGACCTTATTTCCTAGATAATTTTCTGAAGTTTAAGTAGAGTTTTACTAAATTCAAAAAAGAGTTTTCATTTTCCCCGTGGGATCAATACTTGGGGCTTAAAAATAAAGTCATATATTACTTGAAACGATATGTGCACTGTGTAGTATCCCTAGTGTATAAAATTAAATTGTGAAAAGAAAATGAGAATTATTTGATATATAAATTAAACAGAGCACTACCGTTGCTACATCAAGTTTTTGGTGTCGTCTTTTAAGATTGAAATTGAAGTAATTGCACACATTATGTCGAGGATGGCTAATCCAAGTCAAATTAGGCCCAGATCAAGTTGTCCTTTTGAAAGATTTCATTGCATAATTGAAAGGTTAAATGAATTTCAAATCTTACAAGCTTTTATTCAAGTTAAGTATCTGGGTAAGACAAATCCAATGAGCTTAATATCGCTCAATTCTAAAATCATTAAGGCACTCATGTTCTTCAAACATCATCCGATCAAGAGATTTTGTTGGGTCGTTTGATAGAGTGGTTTGAATTCCTTTCTTATTTACAGTGAAACCTCTTCCAAACTCCATAAATAGAACCCTACCCTCTTCTTGATATGGTAGAGGGGAGATCTTGAGGCAAAAGAAGACTAAAGCTTGAAGGAGGAGCCGAAGTCTAACATCATTTTTGCACTGTAAATCCAATGGATGTCTCCCACTTATGCATCCTCGACCACTATTGAACACCGTCCATCGGTCGCCCCAACTCATTGCAATAAAACTTCATGTGGAATTACATTGTACGATACAAAATTTTGACAAACATTATTGACTAATGGGACATTCTATAGAACACCACACTTTATATACAATATAATGACGCATAAAAAATGGTGTAATAATGCACCTCAAATATGGTGTAATGACACATTGCGATGATGGTGTAACACCACACCTCACATACAATGCAATAATGCATTCTAAATACAGTGTGACAATACAACTTGATGACAGTGTAACAACTCACCCTACATATGGTGTGATAATGCGTTTAAAATACTATGTAATAATGCACCCCGTAAATTGTGATTTTCTTCAAACTCTTAAAAAGCTCTTTCATTATAGCCCATCACTGTGTTCTACATGACCAAATATGACATGTGGTCTATACACACACAACTCCTAATTTTGGCCCCACGACCTACTAATATCATCACAACCCACTACTATGGCTTATTTATAACATACATGGTTCATAAATTATATAGTTTCTGACATCGACCTCTGCGATTTATAGGCATCTTTATAGTTCATCACTATAACTTATGTGACCATTTACAAGTTACATCGTCTACAACTCATGCAACTTTTGACTCCAACCTCTGTGGCATACAAACATCTTCATAGCTTGCCACTATGGTCTATGTGACTAACTACAACCTACGTGGTCCACAACTAATGTAGCTCTCAACTCTAACCTCTACAACCTATGAATGTCATCACTACGACCTATGTGACCAACTATGACTTATGTGATCTACAACTCATGTAGTTCCCAAAAGCAGCCTCTGCGACATATGTACGTCATCACAACTCATGACTATGACCAACATGACAAACTATGATCTATGTGACTCACAACTTATGCATCCTCCAACTCTGACATCTATAGCCAATTAAAGCTCCCGAAGCAACAATTAGCAACTCATTCAACCAACTAATTTAATGAATTTCAAATTATTCCTATACAAAAAGTTGACGCTACATCCACCATCCGCAATATTCACAAGATTACCGTCTTCATAACAATTGACTACGACCATTACAACTTGCTATCAATGATAATTACCTTCACTACAATCAGACTGTGTTTTCTATCAATGAACTACTGTACATTTACAACTATCATCTTTATGCGTAAATCTTTTCTAATTCAGGAGAAGTGTGGATCTATGTACTCACCATTCGTAATTGATTATTTCAATCGGGCTAGGCCCAATGGTTTTTCACCCTTTCCATGGCTTTTCACGTAAGAATTGAGGCGTCTTCTCATACTTAATTTTCTTTAATTACTCTAGTGTGTGCTGGACTTTCGTGCAATGCTAAGACATTAATTCAACACTCTTCTACCTTGAATATTTTGGCATGAATCAATAGTCAAAAGTGTATATAGAGGAAGCATGCCTGAATGCATATGTTAAAATTATACATTTAAATGGAAATAAATACATATCTAAGGTTTGATATATAAGAAAATGCTATTGCTCTCTATAGTGTTATGAAGTCAAATAATGGTCATTCAAATAAGAAAGGAGAATCCCTGCAAAGAAAAAATATGTGATGTAATGTAAGTGCATTTATCATGAGGTGAAAGATCATTTGAGTTATTTGTAAAGCCAAGTGTTCATGACTTCATGATTAATTTTACTTCTTCTCTTCATTGTAATTACAATATCATAATATATTTGATATTAGAAGTCATTCCTTCACTTTGTTGATGATCTATCCTCAATTTTATATATAATGTAAATAGTTTCATTAAGATATTTATTATAGAATTATTACTTATTAGTTATTCTCAATGTTGTCATACATGTTATTATGATGATATGTTTTTTTTTGGTTAAATTGTTGTCGTACATACCATCATACCCTTTTTAAACCTAATTCGAGAAGGTTCAAACTTTGCTCAAATGCCAATTTGAATTAGATTAGTGCTTGAACATATATTTTCAAACTTGATTCATAATTTTAAAGAGCTATGTCAACAGTTAAAACCTTATTATTCAAACATTTGCTAAAGCTATGCTTATACTTTCGAAGATGAGACATATGATTTTTCAAGGAGACCCCCCCTAAACTAGTGACCAACATGCACTTCAGACGGGCATTGTATTATCATCTCCAAAAATGAGAGAGTAGGTGTTATAATTTACGATAGTAGGTGAACGCGCATGCGTTGCATTATTTTTCAATAAAAATAATTTTATAAAATCATATTCCATTAGTTTAAAATCATGTTCGAAAACTCGCTTAAACTTTACATCAATAGTATCAAATATTGTTTGATAATTGTTCAAAGAATGTTCAAACTATAATTTATCAAAATTTGAATCACATTTGAGCGATGTTCAAACTAGAATTTAAATACAAATCAATTTGAACCACTTTTATTCAGAATGAGCCTGAATAAATTAATCGTGCATGCATGAAAGATATTTTAACTTAAAATGAATATTATGTTCTATAATTTTTTCTAGAAAAAAATAATCAATATACTTTTAAAGTTATGACAATTAGTTGAAGACATGCAGTCAAATTTTTTTTGCGACAAAGCAACAAATTTTAGCTGTTTTTGGAAGGCATTTACATATAGTATATATATATATATAATATATATATATATATATATATATATATATATATATATCTCACATTCTTTATATATTATTATGTAATATTAAACTTTAATACATATTTATAAGAAATAAATCATTCATACCATATTAAACATATGATTATTAACGATTTTTTAAAAGTAAAGCACAGTTTTTCATACATGAATTATAAAATTTAAATATAAAAATAGTAATTTATTAGATAAGTAGATATAAATGACACTAGTGATATGTTTTATATGTATGTAATTATTATTATTTTTAATTTAATTCATCGCCAGCACGAACGTACGAACGCACGAACGCATTTGTGCCGTCCCAAATCCGCTAAATTGAACCCGCTCCAAAGTTGACGTGCAGAACGGAAGTAAGCTCCGTCCTCTGGTTCAAAGAATGGAAGAAGGTAGAGGACTCAAGCGCCCTCTCATCGGCGACGACGATGACAAGCATCCTCCGTACGCGCTACTTCTCGACCTTGTTTTGCACTCCATTGAGGTGAAAGAGTAGGGTTTCTGGCGAACGTTTTCCTTTAATAATCTTGCAATTGCTAGTTAATACAGGCAGCAGAGGAAGCCGAGGTTTCCTAAAGGAAAGAAATCAAACGTGGAAGTCCGTCTGGGTTTTGTAGATGGATACGATGGGGATTCGAATGTCCAGAATGGTACTAATTTCGCGGCGAAGGAGCGAGCCAAGCGCCGGATTGAGAGAAGGGAGAAGGACCTCCTCGGAAGCTCGGCGGACATTACAGTTTTTGAAGAAGAATACGAGGTATAATTGTCTACCTGTTTTTGTTAGTGTAGAAGTCTCTTCTATCTGTAATTTTTGGCCTGCGTTTCGTTGTCCTGGTTAAAAGATCGTTTCATTATGGGGCTGTATGGTAATAAGTAGGATATAACCTTAAACTTGCCCAACAGAAAAAAAAAAAAATTACAAATTTGAATCCAGGATTTACTAAAGTTGCTAAAGCAGTAACCATACAACCCTTACTTGTTCCGTTGGTTGTTTTTAATGAAGATTGACATCAACCGTTTTCTGTACATTGGTTTCCTCCCATTTTGTTCTTTTTGAACTGGATGAAAGATGTCAAACCAAGCCCTTTCGATTTAACGCATGGTACATATGTTTTTTTATGTTATTATCATAGGATAAGGTAGAATTCTTCTTTTGATAGCCTAAAATCATACAATCGAACAAAATTCTTGAATTACCCACTTGTTGCCAAGCTTATTTTGCATGTGGAGGATAACAAAAAATCAATTGAGAGTTTCTCAAGGACGTTCAAAGAAATGAAGGAGTATTACTATTTTATAATTGAATGAGTAGAAAATTAATCAAATTATTGTTGTTGTTTTGGGGCTTCTTTTGAACCTGTATTGTTCCTAGAAGGAAAAAAAAAAGTCTTAAATGGAAGTAATTGGGATATTAGAAGCAAAGAAAGGGCGTGACTTGTCGGGGGAAATTTTTTGGATATACCCTCTTTTAACATGAGTGTGGAATCCCTTCCTCATTGTTGACTTGTTGAAGTGTTTCAGAATATTTCTCGTTTTTGTTTTGTGATCTACTTGATTTTATGGATGCTTACTTCTATAGAGAAAAAAGAGAGGGAAATAGTGAGGGAAGGAAGTGTAGAGATCTTCAAAGATGGACACGGGATAACAAACAAAAAAAGGGTACTGTATATTGAGGGGAGCCAATTATTAGGGTATGGATGTGCTTAAATGTCATTTAGAATAGAGTTTTTATTTCTATAAAATGGGAGGTATATTTATACATAGAAACAGATAGATGGAGGGAAGAACAAATAGATTATGGGAGGGGAAAAAAAAGAGATTTGGAGATGCAAAGAAGAATAAGAAAAGAGAATACAATGTGGGAAAACAGAGATGCAAATACAAAGTTATGAAGATGGGATGAGAGAAGCATTCTTAGAGTGTGCAGATGATGAAAAAAGATCACAAAAAGTTCATAGGTAATTGTGGAATTGGGAATTAGGAGGATAAGGATAATAGATATCCACTGACATGGAAGTTGTCGTGGCATGGAGGTTGTAGACAAAAAAGAAAGAGAATGAGGTGAAAAATATACATATCGATTCAAAACTAGAAGAGAGGGAAATAAAAACATTCTGAGCATTCGGTGGATGACTAAATAATATTAGAAAAAAGTTAATAGATAATTAGTGGAGTTCATAATAGGAAGTATAATGAGAATTATCTATGAACTGTATGAAAGTTTGTTAGGTTTGGGGTATGGTGAGTGATGAGGGGCTAGTATGGTGAGTGATGAGGGGCTAGTGGCAGAACTTGGCTTGGACAGAAATTGGTGGCACGTTATGCTTGATGGAAGCTTAGGAAAGTGACGATTGGTTAAGAAGTGGTGGACAAATTTTGGACTAAAACTTTTGTGTTATGTTTGGGCTGGTTGGGAAGGTTTAGGACCTTTAGATTTGAATTTGGGGATGCTAGTAAACTAATAGTGGTTATTTTATGACAATTGGATGTTGAGTTATAAGTTATGAATTTTTTATGTGAATTGGTCACCACTACAAGAGGAGAACAAGTGTTTGAGGGGGGGGGGGTGGAATACCTGGAGTTCATAAACCTTAATTGTGGTTATTTTACAAATCAATATGCAAGCCTACACATGGCCATCTTTTATGCATAATTTTGCAAGAAATCTATGGAATTTTGAGTTTTCTATTTTAGTTTTATTCTCTTTTATTCCTTCTTATTATGTCATATTTCTTTCCTTCTTAAGTTTGGGTGGTGTACATCATTTGGACTTTAGCTTCATTTGGATCGCTTGACTGCATCGTCTACTCGTCTGGATAGCTCTCCTGGATCACTGGTCTGGATAGTTTGCTTGAAGAGCTTGTCCGCTTTGCATGTTCGTTTGGATCGCTTGACCGGGTTTTTCACTTTTTTGGATCGCTTGACCGGGTTTTTCGCTTTTTGGGATCGCTTGACCGTGTTTTTCGCTTTTTTGGATCGCTTGAACTGGTTGTCATGTAGTTTGATCGCTAAACCTCATCGTCTGGAGCCTCTCCCAATGCCGGAGTGTTATTTCCTCTCTGCAGGCGGGTCAAATCCCTGCCAGCTTTTGCTCTGGATCCCTTTCCCAATCAACAACCTTCCTCTTTTTCGATGATGTCGGATCCTCCTTACATATGGAACTGTCTCTACTACAGACTCTCCTCTACTGGATCCATCCCGCTGTAGCAACTACAGCTGCTCTCCCAAGCTCCTTTGTTGCAGAAGCGACAACCAACCTTCCTCTTTTTTCTAATAGTAACCGGTCCTATTCCGTAGATACCACCTCAAACGCGGAGGGCTTTTTACCACGTACAAGATGAGCATCTCTAGCTCTACTAATGAGGTTATTTTTGAATCAGAGATAAAAAATTCTGCTGAAATAACCCCTTAACTCTCACTTTATCACAAACCATAAACCCAATGGCCGTAACTTTCTTCAATGATTCTAATTCGTGTTTATGTTCATTTGTGGCAAAGAGAAAGATGAACATCTCACGATAGATGACACAATTCTCTAGCCCTCTAATCCTAACAATCGCTCATGGAAGATCCAGTATCACATGGTGATGTCTCGATTGATCAATTCAATGATCACAATGATTGAAGAAATTTTCTTGCTTTATAAGACAACACAAGAGATTTGAGAAGTTGCACGTGAGACTTATTCCGGTACTGAAAACACAACATAATAGTTTGAGATTGAAACAAAATTACATGAGCTCCGACAAGAAGAGTTAAGTGTGACTCAATATTTCAACACATATACATAATACTACTTATATATACATGATATTTATGTGTGAAAGTGTTCTCAAGATGCTATATTATATTAAAAAATAGTGGAGAAGAAGATGATGATCAAGTTTCTATTGAGTCCACGTAGGAATTTAGATGAGGTCAAAAGAAGAATTATGGAGATGAAGTCTCTCCCTACCACTAGGGGAGCCTTTGCTGAAGTCAGAAGAGAAAAAGTCAGAAGAAGCTCATGATGGGAGAAAGTGTGGATTTTCTAGCACTGAATGCTCCGCCATACAACTCCTTCCATGAGTCGAAGTCAAGATGAATCGTCCTTTGTGTTAACATTGAAAGAAACTTGGTCACACGAAGGACAAGTGCCAACAATTATATGGAGAACCTGCAGATTGGAAATTGGTGCAAGGGTGGAATGACCTGGGTAGTAAGGCCCACGCTGCCACCTTTTCTGAAAGGTTAGCCAATTCTAGCCCCTTCACCAAAAAATAATTGGAGGTGTTGAATAAACTTCTTTTAAGCATAACTGAGCTACCTACTAGCTTGATGATGCAACAAGGTTTCATGTTCTCCTTAATAATGGAAGATTTCGACCTTAGTTAATAGATTCAAGTACTTTTGATCACATGACTTATTCATGCTCTCACAAATTATCAAAAGTTCAACAACTTGTTAGATGTGCCAATGGTCTTGCTCTAGGATTGTTGGGAAAAGAGAAATGAAAGTCTCCAAAGATATTCAACTATATTCTGTACGATATGTTGCCCAATAAGATTGTTGCTTACTTTCAATTACAAACTTACTCATGTTTTGAAATGCGTTACTAACTTTCATTCTCTTGTGAATTTTAGTGGTTAGATTCGGGGAAAGTAATTGACAGGATTGAATTGAGTTAATGTCTATACTTGCTCAAGAAAAGCTATTCTTTTTTACACAAACATCTTCTTCTCGTTTCTCTTCTCATATTTCCGAGTCTTGTGTCAGAGTCGGTTGAAAGTCAAGTATTGTTATGACATTGTCGTCTGGGTTATCTTAACTTCCATTATGTTGCAAAATTTTATCTTCACCTCTTTATTAATTTAAGCTAGAATTTTGTTAGTTTGAAATCTGCCAATTGACTAAATATACTCGTAATTTTTACCCCCTGTCTCAATACAAATTCTCACAACCTTTGTCCATCATTCATAATGATATTTGGGGACCATCGAAATAGAAAATAATCATCAGAGTCAGATGGTTTATCTTTTTTATTGATGAACACACTAGAACTAGTTGGATATTCTTCATGAAGGAAAAATATGAAATTGAACAAATCTTTCAGTCTTGCTATAATATGATTTTCACTCAATTTCAATGCAAAATTCAGATTCTCAAAATTGATAATGCAAAGGAATACTTTGACTGCATTCTTGGATCCTACCTTGCAAAGAATGATAACATCATGTGACTTTCTATTTTGATATTCCATAATAAAATGAGATTGCTGAGAGGAAGAATAATTATATCCTCGAGGCATCTAAGTCTATAATGTTTTTTTCAAAATGTTTCAAAAGTTTTACGGGGATGTGCTGTGCTCATAGCCACCTAAAGCTTTAATAGAATGCCAAGCAAATCCCTTGAATTCAATGCCCCTTTCGATATTTTGATGAAAAAAATACCCTCATGTCTGAGCCTTCTCTTCCAATCTTCTCCTAAAAAATTTTTGAGTTACTTTTTTATTCACTTATACCATCCAAACCTTAGAAAACTTGACCCAATATCCATAAAACGTATCTTTTTTGGATATGCTTCTAAAAAAAGGAGTATAAGTGTTATTTTCCTATTATAAAAAAAAAAATACAATACCTCCATGGATGTTTCTTTCTTTAAAAACCAATCTTACCTCTCAAACTTTGATATTCAGGGGGAGATTTCAGGTGAATATTAGACTTGAGAAACTATGCTGGATACCCGCACCGATCTAGAGTCATCATATCCTTTTTTACTTCCTTTTAACAATCTTGTCTTCCAAGTTTCACCAATTGAGAACATCCAACCTGAGGTTGACAACAAGGAACTTCATGTCTATACCAGGTTAAAGAGATATATTGAGCAGGATAAAGACAACATACAACCACAGGATTGTTCACAACCAAACCGAGGTTCACACATCTCTGAAGTTCAGAGGGAGGTGGAATCCAGTGGAGAAGATAGGGAAAGTTGCTCAAATTATCCTATTCAAGATTATGTTGATGGGAAGTTATCAACTTTTAAAGCATTTGTATCTAATCTTGATAGTATGCAGATACCTAAGTTCGTTCATGAAACACTTCAAATTCTAGAATGGAAAAACGACAATTGAAGAGGAGATCCAAGCTCTCGACCTAAATGACACATGGACATTTACAAAGCTTCCTTCAGATAAATGATATGCTCGGTGCAAATGGGGCGTTCAATGTAAAGTACAAAGCAAATGAGAGCATTAATTTGTTCAATGCTAGATTGGTGGCCAAAAGTTTCACTCAGTCTTATGGGATAAACTATCAAGAGACCTTTGCTCCAGTGGCTAAGTTAAACACTGTGAGAGTTTTTTCCTTGGTAGTGAATAAAAAGTGGGAATTACATCAACTTGACATCAAGAGTGCATTTTTTAATGGAGAACTTGAGGAAGAAGTGTATATGAAAATCTTACCAGGACTGTAAAATGACTCAAATAAATATTTAGTTTGTGATTTGAGAAAGTTTCTTTACAATCTCAAATAGTCTTCAAGGGCTTGGTTTGACAAATTTGTCAAGATTATGAAATCTAATGAGTACATTCATTGACAAACAAATCATATACTGTTCATAAAACATACACAAAAGAGACAATAAAGCTATATTCATTGTCTATGTATATGATATGATCCTGACATATGATGAAAAGAGATTGAGAACAATAAGGGGATTCTTGCCACTGAATTTGAAATTAAGAATCTAAGGTCAATGATATACTTTCTGGGCATGAAATTAGTTAGATCCACGATGGATATTGTGATATCCCAAAGAAAATACATTCTAGACCTACTAAAAGAGACATAAATCTTGTGGTGCAAACCTATTGAGACTTATATGAAGCTAAATAAAAGGTTAAATTCAGGGGAAGAAAAGACACACCAGTGAAGAAGGGTAGATGCCAGAGATTGGTGGATAAGTTTATCTATCTATCACATAGTATACCCGATATTGCTTACTCTGAGTCAACATATGAATAGTTCAAATGAAGATCATTTGGAGATTATTTATAGCATATTGAAATTTCTTAAGATGACCTTGGACTGATGGTTACTATTTAAGAAATTAGACAATATAGAGGTAGATGTTTACACTAATGCTAGTTGGGCATGAAAATTCATGGACCCAAAGGTCCATTTGTGGGTATTTTCCTACGTATAGAGAAACTTTGTCACCAAGAGGAGCAAGAAGCTAGTAGTACTCTCTAGAAGTAGTGCAAAGTTTGAGTGCCATGCGAGGAATCTGAGAATTTTTGAAGTAGTGTGGATTTAAATGTTACTAAATGAGTTGAGATACTTTACTGTTAATCCCATAAAGATATTCCATGATAGACAAGCTGTAATTAGTATTGCAAACTTGTGCATCATGACATGACCAAACATATTGAGATTGACAGACATTCTATCTCGGTAAAAGTGAATGGAGACATTATTCACTTAATCTACATTCACACTCATCTTCAAGTCGTTATTGTCTTCAGTAAATCTTTACCTCTAGACATTTTCACTGATTTGAATACTAAGCTGTCTTTACAACATCTATGATCCAGCTTGAGGGGAAGTGTGGAATTCGACTTTTCCTTTTTAAATTTTTTTTCTCTTTTAATTCTTTTTATTATGTCATGTATTTTTTCCTTAAGTCATATTTTTCTTTGGTATGTTGTAACTATTCTTGCCTTAGCCATTCCTTATTATATATGGAGGAGAGTTGTAATTTGATAATTGAGAAATAAGGGAATATAATTTATCGAATTTTTTGTATTGTTAAAAGTTTATTTTTTAGTAGATCATTGGTTATAATTAATGCATAAACGGTAGTATAAAAGAAGGAAAATATAAATTGAAACATTATAAATTTCCCACACAAAATTTTTCTCTAAAGGAATCATCTGCCTCCTACCCGTCTTTTGGCCCCCTTCTATTCTAGAAAGCCAGTGAACCACTCTAAATTTGTACTATTTGATATAATTCATTATTGAAAATAAGGATCCTAAATTTAAGCTGTTTTAAAAGCTTTCAAAATGATTAAAGCATTTAAAATCTCCCTTCAAATCCTACATTTCCCCTTGAATAAATAATATTAAAATAACAATTAAATTCATGATTTGTGAGTTGATGATGACACTCCTGGTTCATCATTAAATACCCTCCACTCAATAAACTCTTCTTTGAAGATTTGAAAGTATTTTAGTTAATTGAGAGGACTAGTACTCCATATGCGAATAAGTGTTGGAGTATTTGTAAATTTATTTGCATCAATATCTATAACTATTGAGATAAGTGATAACAATAATAATTGTTGAAGCCAAACTATATTTTCTCAAATTCTAATCCGAATGCTTTATATTTTTAATTAGATGATAATTTACTTTTCTCAAATTCTGGCCCTATACCCTATAACCCTAAACCGAAAAATAATGTATCCACCTTGTCCCAAAAAAAAAAAAAAAAGAAGAAAAAACTATATAGAAGAATTCTTCTGTTATTTTAAATCAGAATTTTTTGAGTGAAGTCAGTGGAAAGATCAATTATTATTTTTCTTTTTCTAGGTCAAGATATATGTATGTATTTGTGTATGTTTTCCTTAAGAGCATATAAGTATTATTATGACAATTGTGCATAACATTGACATCATCAGTTCATTGTTCGCCCTAAAATGATGTCAATGTTATGGGGGATTAAGGCACCTCGTGGTCACATAAAGTGATTTGTAAATATCTTGTTAACAATGAAATTATGAAGATGGGGTTTCTTTTATTAGTGTTATATTGGATATGGAATTTAGTTAACTATTCTCATCAGTCTTTTAATATATTTTTTTTCTTACAAATTGTAAATGCTTGAAAAGTTTCATTGTAATGTCATTGTAATTAGAGATGTAGTGCAGCAGTTTTTCATGTTGCACATGAATTCTTTCACAGTAAGTGTTTTTCCCCAGTTTTCCATATCATTGATCCCTGTTCTTATCTCTTATATCATTTGTTAACCCATTTATCTTTTTCTGTTGACCTCATGGATAAGATTTAGGATGCATAATGCTGGGCTATAATAAGAATGCAACTGTAGCTGTGTTTTTGAAATAATATATATTTTTTGGATGAAGGGTAGAAATGCAACAAAATAAAAATCTATTGGTGGAATTGAGTTATGTTAGTCTTGAAATGTCACTTACAAACTAAAATCTTAGATAGTTTAAGCTTTGATAAAGTTCTTTTGTGTTTGTAGTTACACAAGTCACCTATATATTTAATTTTTTTTGCTCTTTCTCTCTCTCTCTCTCTCTATGATGAAATACAATCCTGCAAATGAAAAGATTGTAAATATTTTGCTTTCTAAAATTTTTTGAAGTCCTTTTACATGTTTCCTTAACTAATTGCCTAAATATTAAAGCATTTATGAGTTAAAAATCAGAAGTTAGAGGGCATGAAGATATACTTTCAATTATTATGAATTTAAATTTCATTCAAGGCTTAAGGATATATTTTTTATTTTTCATACACATTGCTCATCATATTTAACTAAAGTTAATAAAGGTAGGATAGGTTTATAATGGGTTATGCTTGGCTTGAGGTGGTGTTTACTACGTTTGTGAGGTATTTTACCTCTTAAGATTGCCAATAAACATGTGAAACCTTGAATAATATGCAAATAATAAGATACCAAAATAGAGAATTTAGAAGTTATGGTTTTATTATTTTACTCATGATAGGGAACTTAGTATTAGTAGCTCTAGTGATAGAAGTGTGACTTTGGGTGATCAAATTATCAAAGGGCGTGAACGATTTAGATATCTTGAGTCCGTTGTCCAAAGCGATGGTGATATAGATGGGGATGTTAATAGTAGAATTCAAGTTGGTTGGTTGAAGTGGAGGAATGCTTCGGGCCCTTTTGTGTGATAGAAAAGTATCGCTTAGACTGAAAGGAAAATTTTATAAGACGGTGGTGAGACCTGCAATGCTCTATGGTGCTGAATGTTGGCCTTTAAAAGAGAAGCATAATAATAAGTTAAGTGTTGCTGAGATGAGAATGATTAGGTGGATGAGTGGCTTTACACTTAGAGATAAAATGCGGAATGAATATATTCGTGATAAGGTTGGTGTAGCTCCTGTGACAGACATAATTAGAGAAAGTCGTCTTAGATGGTTTCGTCACATTAAACGTCGACCATCTGATGATCTGATTAGGAGAGTGGATGTTTTAGATTCAACTTGTGTTAAGAAAGGCAGAGGTAGACCTAGGAAAACTTGGGCTTATTGTATTAAAAATGATCTTAATTTACTAGAACTAAATGAAAATATGACACTAAATAGGACGCAATGGAGAAAAAGGATTCATGTAGCCGACCCCACATAGTGGGATTAAGGCTTTGTTGTTGTTGTTGTTGTTTTTCATATAAATTTTGATAGAATTTATAGTCCATTTACGTTCTTTTAGACCATCTAAATTTTGAATATATCTTTTCACGATTCTATTGGAAATCCCGGTTGCCTACAAAGTAACTTCAGGTTTATTTTGTTTCTTTCCCGTAAATGTTTTCACTATTTAAAAAACGAATTTGATCCTTTGTTTTTGTTACTTTCAAATAAGAATGAGCTTTTAGATCCAATTACTGCTTAATGGAAGATGAGCATGAGGAATCTGTTTTGGCAGGATGATTCTAACTTTGAGGTTGATGGCGTTGAAATAGAACCATTTAATTTGCAGCAAGAGAGAGAGGAGGGATATTTTGATGAAAATGGAAACTACGTTGAGTATAGACGTGAGCAGGAAATCGAGGTTGTTCCCATCTTCAAATTTGCTTTCACCTATCATTCTAAATGAGGAAATACTTGACTGATGTGTTTCTAATGATTGATTCAGGATGCTTGGCTGGATAGTGTTTCTGCTGACTCGAGGTTTGCAGAAAAGGTTCCAGATAGGCAAATTTTAGAGGAAGAATATGAGGACCTTTCCTTAGAAGAGATACGAACTTTGAAGAGGAGAATTGTCAGCATTCTTCAGCCTGGAGAAACTGTAAGTTCTGTCATGTAGAGTTTGCATTGTGTTTATCTCTGTATCTTAACTATAACATTTTCACTTTTCTTTTTTCTTGTTGATGTCAATCCTACTTGCATGTGTGCACATGTATGATAAAATCATATTCAATCCTCCATTTTGCGTAATTCTTTTTTGTTTAAAGCTTTTAAGCTCTAAGTGAGACTTAATGGTCCTTTCTTATCTGATGACAGTTGATTTAAACATTCATTTAGTTTGTTTAAACTATCATAGTCTAATCATTGCAAACACGAGTGTATTTAAAAAAAATACAATAACAATAACAACAACAACAATAACAAGCCTCTATCCCCCTAAGTAGGGCTGGCTACATGAATATTTTTTCTCCATTGTGTCCTATTGAGTTGCATATTTTCATTTAATTCTAATAGATTAAGATCATTTTTTATACAATATACCTTAGTCTTTTTAGTTCTACCTTTGCCTTTCTTAACATAAGTCGAATCTAAAGCATCTTCTTTTCTAACCAGATCATCAGATGGTTGACGTTTAATGTGGATAAAACCATCTAAGACGACTCTCTCTAATCTTGTCTGCCACTGGAGTTGTACCAACCCTTTCACGGATAGATTCATTTTTGTATCTTGTCTTTTAGTGTCAAGCCACTTATCTACCTAAGCATTCTCATCTCAGTAACACTTAACTTTGTTTTATGCTTCTCTTTTAAAGGCCAACATTCCACGCCATAAACCATTGCAGGTCTCACCATCATCTTATAAAATTTTCCTTCAAATCTAAGCGGTAATTTTTTATCACACAATAGGCCCGATGCATTCCCTTATTTCAACCAACCAACTCGAATTCTACTAATAACATTCTCAGCTATATCACATCATTGTGAAAAATATACCCGAGATATCTAAAATGCTCACATCTTTTAATGATTTGATCACCCATAGTTGCAATTATGTCACGAGAGCTACTACTGCTAAAATTACATTCCATAAATTCAGTTTTGGATCTACTCAAACGAAGGCCTTTGGACTCTAATGTATTTAAAAAAATAAAAGAACTAAATTTAGTACATGTAGAAAAGTAATTACTAACCTCAGTTTCATTTTATTCGTTTGATGAACTTTGTTGACTTATTTTTCCGCAACTTTAAATATTAGCTTCGATGAGTTCACTTAATCATAAAATTGAAGGTGTTATTCCTAATTAAAATATTTGATTCTTCACTATTTCACTTAAATTTTTAGTTCTTATGAATTACTTCATATATTGGTTTTCCTCTTTTTTCATTTGTTTAATTAAAAATGATTCCAGTTGGTCAATTTTCGATTACTCCTACAAAATCTAATATTTTCCTCCAGTTAAATCCTAAAATATTTCTTCAATTTAATCTCGCTCAGGTGTTTATATATCTAAAAAAATATTAATAGAGTTATAGTTAAAACTTTTACCTCAATTCTTTTTTTTTTCTGTATGATCAATGATCCCGATCCCTTATTGTATTTTAATTTGAATATTATTCAACATTTGCTTTCTGACCTCATTCAGTAAAAACGTAATATTATTTTTTATTAAAATGAAATTTAAAATAATTATTTTTTAAATAAATAGAAAAAAAATTTCACCTTTCTTTCTATGACTTTTAGCCCATCCCTGTCTACTAGGTTTGCACTTTGTTTCATTTTTTCGGTATGCTCAAGATCGATTCTTGTTGGAGTCATACACAAGGGCAAAGCGAAAAATTTATTTTAATGAAAGCACAAGTTGTTGATTTCGAAAACAGTTTCAACCCTTTTCACTTGCGACAAACATTAACGATTTGTTAAAATTCAAATTTTCTGTTCTGCATTACTTACAAATGATTTAAATTCATTCATAAATTATCATACATCTCCCAACAAGTTATGTAGTATATATACACACCATAATATTTTTTTCCCATAATATTATTTTGAATACATTGTTTTCTACTCTATCCAACTACAAATCAGATAAATTTGCTCTCAAGAATGATATAACTAAGGATTATACTGCTCTCCATACAGAAATCATTTCTTCTCTTCTCTGTTTTACTAATGAAAAGGTTAAATTGATTTGAATCATATTTTGAAACAAAAATGCAGACTATATAATTCCAAAGGACAAACGTAGAAGCTAATGAAAAGATAAAAATAGAATTTTAAAAGTAAAATATTTAAAGAAAATATAGAATTAAGATTTAGACAAGATTTAATGATAATTAAAAAATAATGCTGAATTACAAGACCAATTAAAATAAGAGAACCTAGAGACGATTGATGAAGAAGAAGACGAGTAGATGCAAATAGGCAATATTAATTCTCTCCATCTCCATTTCCAACTAATTAATGCATACTCATAATAAACTAATACATTTCAAGTTTGATCTTAAACGCGGCAAATTTAAAAAATTTTCATGGTCTAATCACTAATGCCTTAAAAATTAAAATCCCACATTCGAGTGCTTGTAATTTCCATTTACATGAGTAGATTGGCTTAACAACTAAGAAAAAAAAGGCCTTCACAAAATTATCAAAATTTCAACAAATTCTGTATGAAAACGAAAGACTAAAAATTGAATATACCAATGACAATTGGTTGCTTTTTGAGATGTTGAATGGTGGGATGAGATGCGGGCAAGCAAGGCATTAGTCTGCCAACAATTGTTCTTGTTGCGAGATGCAGGGCAGGGACAAAGAAGTCATTCCTTTGCGACTTGGGAGCGCTGGATGGAGGGATAACAGGATGAGGGTCACAAGACGTGGAATAATGGGGTGATCAAATGAACAACTATTTCTTTTTGAAATGTGTGACGGTGCGAAACTTGAGACAGTGGGAAACACGAGAATTAATAAGAATTTATTAGAAAAAAATATTTTTTGGGTCGAGCTAGTGGAGGCACGGGCCTCCAGGACCCTCAGTGTGGATTATTACTTGCTCAATATTGTTTATCATCCACACTCGACACTTAGGGTCTGTTTGGGGCAGCTGTAGATTATTTAGATTATGCTGATAAATAAATTAGTCTGATAATCTGTAGATTATCATAATAAACTGATTTGTTGTTTGAGGGAACTTTTTCAGAACAGCTTATTGGCAGCTGTTACTGGATAAATGACTATTCTGCCCCGGTTTGTCTTAGTTTGCAAAACATAAATTGATCAACAAGTTCACATCTTGGAAGCCATGGTTGCCCTTAAACAAATTGGCCGTCCAAGGTGTTATATCTCCTCTGCTTGAGAATTATTTGAGAAAGGTAGTTCATTGGATCTTTGAATGACTACAAGAAAGTTACCTTTGATGATGGATTATCCAAATCCTGGATTGAAGCCAAAACAAAGGAAAAACTTGACTTAAGAACCTAAGAACCTAAGAACCTGTAGGAATTAAAGATGTTTTTTTTGTTGTTTGGATGTATTTAAGCTAAATCCTACAACCAAACAACCCATAATTCTCATTTCCTTCTCAAGAATCAGAAAAATGTTTTACAAAAAGAAGTCATAAAATACTGGTTCAGTGAATTTACCTAGCGTTTGGTGATGCGAGGAAAGGGCAACGATGCACAAAAGAAAAGCGTTCTATGCGAGAAGAAAGGCAACGATGCAAGAAAAGGCAATGAAAGAAAGCGTTCGATGAATTTACCTAGCGTCGGTCGAAGATTTGTGGTTTCCTCCTTGTTGATGAATGCGAACAAAAGACCTCACATGAATTCAGCCCGCGATGCAAGGTGTTGAGGACAAAGGACCTTGACTTCGGCTCGGGATGAAAGGGACCGCGGAAGAAGTTAAACGATGAAGGAGCTCGGGACGACGGTGAGGGCGAGGGAGAGCAGAGAAGGGCACGGGAGGAAATCTTCACCCTAACGCGCGAATCCAACGCAGGACGCGGCCCCAATCCCGCTTCGCGCCCTATTAACGAAAACCCTTAAGTGCGTTCGGCGCGGTGGAATTAATCCGGAGCGAACATGTTTTCCAAACACGAAGGCGAGGTCCGCATACCGCCACCGCACCCCAATAAGCTGCCCCAAACGAGCACTTAGCTTGCATGCAGTGTAGTGGACAATCGCTTCACAAAACGCTAGCACACTATGCTTGTCCGAACGTTTTTGTGCCACACACAACTTATGTTGTCTACATACTTTTTGTCATTGTTCTCCCCTCGTGTGGTGTCGATCAACACAATTACTCTGTCCCATATACTTTGCACGATGCCACAGATTACGTCTCCTTCTCATGCGCTCATCACCTACACATGAACACTAAGACGTTGTCCCTTTTGGTGGCTTTGACTCTCGCATGTACTGTTTGTTTTGTCTCCCTGTCTCACTTTCTCGGTTTTGAATTAGATGAGTCTCACTCATCTTCGCCCGTCCCTTCTCATTAGTGGACTTGGCTTGTCGGTTTCACTGAACCAATGTAGTTGGTTTGGATTATATTTTTTTATTTTTTATAACCCGTCGTTACATAGGTAACTGACGATTATTCTATTTTTCCAATGCATCCTTTGGTGAGAGAGAGAGGGATGGTGAGTTAGAGGAGGGAGTGGATGGTGGCCACTCTCCACCCCTGTCACCTGCAAAGTTATGGTTGGGTTCTATCTGAGAGAGATATCATATGAAGAAAGGAGATGGCTACAAGGCGTGCAAGCAAATGGTAAGGAAGGGGTGGCTAGTGGCCTCCTTTCCTAAACAATTGAGCTTGACTTGGATTTAGTTTTATCATAAAGTTAGAGAGGGTGAATTGATGTTGCACAGAAAAAATTTGGGCTGGATCTACTGGGGGAGAGAGAAATGGGACAAAGCGTGAGAGGGAGGAATTAGTGGACAAATCCTTGTCAGTTTTTCAGTTTCAATCATCTATGATTAGAGGGAAAAATGGGGGGATTGGAGAGAGGGAGAGGGCAATTGATTTGCCCTGGCCTTAAAATATTTGTGATTTCAGTTGTTAATTGCAGAGGACCATATGAATGGTTTAGGTGAATCGAAGGAGCATGTAGCTACTTATCTTTACACATTTTGATTAAAGAAGTTTGAAAACGTGAGACAAAGCTATATGAAATTTAAATTCCTATATTTAAGTTAACCATTTCTGAGAAAATGTTTCATATATCATCTGATTTTGAATGTATTTAATTTCGTTTGCGTGGCATGCATTTCAATGAGAAATGTGACAGTGATGCATGCTTGCTACTAGTTTTGGGTTAGTGTTAGCAGTTTCAATAAAATATCGTTGTATGTCAATCAGGCAACTGAAAAGTTAGAGAATACTTTTGTGAATATGAATGTACTACATCTTCACAACTTTGAACTGGTGTAGAAGTGAAAACAAACCATATATAAATGAAGTTATCACATTTTCATGAAAAACTTTTTCTTTAGTATTTGATGCAACTTTAAACTAGTTCCAAGTGTGGATCGTGGTACATGCAAGCACTTATCTAATGTGATGTTTTCGTTGTTTGGTTTCATCCTCTTTCTGTCGACCTTACTCGTCATGCAATCTATATTTTTGGTGCTCCCATAGTTAGCTGAATTTAATCTTTAATTTTCTTCATGGCTTCAGTTTGATATTCTGAAGGATGATGACCAGCTATTCCTGAACCTTGATTTTCCATTTCAAACTTATTGTTATAAAAAGTGCCAGGCGCTTTCTGTTATAGTTGTTGAATGGCTAAGGTGTTAGCTGCTTGTTCGAGTGGTGGAATGAGATGCTAATGAATAATTATCACTTATAAACTAAATTTATAAATGATGAATAAATTTTAAGTGTTAAGTGACGATCATCACTGAAAAGTAGGGTGGACTATTAACTTTTACTTTTTATTGTTTTTCTAGTTAAAATTTCCTAGTAAATAGATGATCTTAAATAAGTAAAATATTGCTTGAATTTTTAACATCCATTTTCTCAAAAATGAAATGATAAAGGAGAAAGCCTTTTAGGAACAACAGGGTAGAGATAATATATTTTTTTTCTTTTTATGTTTTAATAAGCAAAGTAATAATGCTATTTGTAGAGTTACAAGGATCAATTACACTAGGAAAGAAAAATATAAATAAGAAGTAAAAAATTAGGGAAATAGATACATAATATGTCTTTTTCTAAAGGAAATAAGTAATTAGCTGTAATAATCAGTTATAATAATAATAAGAATAAGAATAAAATGAATCTTAGTGGGTCTGTGTTGATTCAAATTAATTGTCGCATCCACAATTTCTTATTAAAGGATTGGTACCTGACACCTCATTCAAGCAAAAGTGACGGTAAAAATGTACAAAATATAAAATGAGAGGTAAAGAGCGAGAATAAGGAAGAAGAAGTCAACACCACCTGTGTGAGTGCTATTGCACTTGGGAAGAAGGGAGACGAAGTCGAAGTCACATGTTCCGTGCGAAGGAGATTCTCGATGTGCGGGGCCGCCTGCTAGCTATAGGTTCTCCCGCAGTGGTTGATCCAAGGAGATGACATCAGAGAAGCGAAGAGGCAAATATTACAAGTTGGAGGAATAAGCTAGGGCACACAAGAGTTGAAGCTAAGGAGAAGGATTTGCTTGAAGATGGCAAGCTAGTGAATCGTCATGTGCAGGAGGCTAATTCAATGTGTCAAGTCTGTTGTTCTTTTTCTTTTCAATGTGTTGGTTGTAATTTCCTTCAGTAATAATATCTTGTTTCTCCGTTGTTATTTTGGTTAACTCCGGTACTTTTGGCTGAATATCAGTTGTACACGGTTTTTTAGAATTGTCATCATCATCATTAGCCGTTGTTATTTGTGTTAACTCCGGTACTTTTGGCTGAATATCCATTGTACACGGTTTTTTAGAATTGTCATCATCATCATTAGCCTTATTTTTTAGAATTGTCATCATCATAATTGCAGTTTTACAAAATTTATCTTGAAGCTTTCATGACATCCTCTTGCCACAATTTGCTCAGATCCAATTCTAATCTTTAACGTTATGAAGGAAGTAAAGTAAATGATCTGTGTCTTTAGAAAAGATTTTAATATTTTTTCGTAGAAGTCATAATGTTCTGGAGGCCAAGTTAAATGTACTTCGTTGCATTTTACTTACTGCAGATTATATCTTTTTCTTTCTTTCTTAATGTAAACTTCTAAAACTGCTCGTGTTTCACCATAAATAGGAAATCAGAACTCTTCCTATTTTTGAACTGCAACGACTCCTTGCTGTTTTCGTTCACTTAATTACTTTTTTTTTTTCTCTTTTTAGCCTGAACAGCAAACAGGATTTGTTCTCTGTTGCTGGACAGCAAGTTGCCCTTACTGTTCTCATTTCATTTTGGAGGTCATATAGAAGTCTCTGAATTTTTTTTGCAGATTATACATGCACTAAAACGCTTAAAAGGTGCGTCAAATGACAATAGGGCAAAGATGCCTGAGAGTACCAAGCTCATTTTTGATCAACTTACTGAGGATGCTATGAAGCTCATGGAGAATGGCGAGTACAGTTAAGTTTGCTTGCTTCATGTAAACTACATCTGATATAGGTTTCATATTCTGTTCTGTCTGAATCCCAGGACGTAAAAATATTGGTAGAAAATATTTTAGGTTGTCTATGACAAAATTGAGAAGTATGAGAATAAAATTGCCGTTAATGTCATATATTCGTTATTATTATTACTATTATTTTGGATCTGCTCATGTTTGGAGTTATTTATATGATTGGTTCTATTGTAAGGGCTTAAAAGTGTAATGGTTCGGTTATGAGATTCTCTGCTTAAATTTACTTGCAATATATCTATATAGGTGTTTCCATTTCATTATCCAACCTCTGTTTATTTAGTGTTGACTTATATAGCAAAGCCTAGTTTATTTCCACAGCAGAGAATGACTGATTAGTTGTTGAATGGTAGGAATCAATTAATTATAACAGTTTCTGATTTTTTTCTAGTATATTCTGTATCTGATCACCAGTGTAGTTTCATCAATACGATTGGCTCTGTCATTAACTTGCTTCCTTTTTTAGATGTTTACCACCAAGAGCGGGAGACCTTTGAACGTGAAACAGGTCAGCTTGTATTTTTATTTGTTTTCTGTTTTAATTCTTTGAGGTTAATCTTCTGTCATCAATAGTGCTTATCATCATTATTATCTTTGTCAATGTTCAATGCTGTTTCTTCGTGCTCTCTTCTCTAGCCTCTTTTATCTTTCATCAGTCATAGTAGGAATGTTGGTTTGTCTAAAGCAGCTTAATGAGTTTATCCTTTTTTTACTGATGATTGATAAATGCCTACTTTTCACATGATAAATTGAGCAACTCAAGACGCTCTATCGAGTCATGCTTAGTTTATGGGGTGCAAATATAGGATTAGATGCACAAATAAGCATTAAGAAGATCTCAAATCATAATTTTACCAAATCCTAGTTTAGGCAAAGATTTGTTTATTTTGTTGAAAATAATCAATTTATTTTGAATTATAATATAAAAGTGGTTAAATTTTGAAATTCCACAGAAAATTTGAGAACAATTAAAATTTTCGCTATAAGGAAGATCCACACAACAATAATGGAAACCGATATGTAAATAACTTGGTTTAATCTCAACTCTTAGAAAAATCATTTATCACATGTGGGCTCCAAAAATTCGTGCCCGACTTTTCTATGAGATATTTTTGGTTAGATTTTTAGGAGATAGATTTAATATCGGATAGGATGCTGCCAAGTGGTTTTACTTTTCTTTTGCGATGACTATATGATTTGTTTTAAGGTTTGTCATAGTTGCAAGCCCTTGTAATTTTCTCTCCTAATCAAGAGATAAAACTTATGATTAAGCTTATTTGTTAGATGCTAACTATTTGACTTATAATAGCAGTGACATAGTCTAGAATTGATAAGGATATGCCACCTTTAGAATGGATGATGGGAGAATGCTGATGAACCTTATTAAGATCCCATTTTTTTTGTTGTCTCGAATTTTAATGGATGCTAATCCACTTAGTCTGAAAGGAAAATTTTATAAGAGGGTGGTTGAAATGGGGATGTTAATAGTAGAATTCAAGTTTGTTGGTTGAAATGGAGGAATGCTTCGGGCCTTTTGTGTGATAGAAAAGTACTATTTAGACTGAAAGTAAAATTTTATAAGTTGGTGGTGAGACCTGCAATGCTCTACGACACGGAATTTTGGCCTTTCAAAGAGAAGCATAGTACTAAGTTAAGTGTTGCCGAGATGGAATGATTAGCTGGATGAGTGGATTTTCACTTAGAGACAAATTGCGAAATGAATATATACATGATAGGGTTGGTGTAGCTCCAGTGAAGGACAAAGTTAGATAGAGTCGTCTTAGATGATTTGGTCACATTAAACATCGACCATCTAAGGATCCGATTAGGAGAGTAGATGTTTTAGATTCGACTTTGTAAAGGAAGGTAGAGGTAGACCTTGGAAAACTTGGGCTTATTGTATANAGAGGGTGGTTGAAATGGGGATGTTAATAGTAGAATTCAAGTTTGTTGGTTGAAATGGAGGAATGCTTCGGGCCTTTTGTGTGATAGAAAAGTACCGCTTAGACTAAAAGTAAAATTTTATAAGTTGGTGGTGAGACCTGCAATGCTCTACGACACTGAATTTTGGCCTTTAAAAGAGAAGCATAATACTAAGTTAGGTGTTGCCGAGATGGAATGATTAGCTGGATGAGTGGATTTACACTTAGAGACAAATTGCGAAATGAATATATACATGATAGGGTTGGTGTAGCTCCAGTGAAGGACAAAGTTAGATAGAGCCGTTTTAGATGATTTGGTCACATTAAACATCGACCATCTGAGGATCCGATTAGGAGAGTAGATGTTTTAGATTTGACTTTGTAAAGGAAGGTAGAGGTAGACCTTGGAAAACTTGGGCTTATTGTATACAAATGATCTTAATTTATTAGAACTGAATGAAAATATAACACTAATTAGGACGCAATTGAGAAAAATGATTAATGTAGCCGACCCCACGTAGTGGGATTAAGGCTTTGTTGTTGTTGTTGTTGTAATTCACTTAGTCGAAGGAGATTATTGCTAAGTTTGATAAAAAGATCTTTATAAGCAATCAAAGATTGCTCGTCGTAGAGAATATTATAAACTTGGGATGTATTTTTATTTATGGGTACAATTTTCAGTCGATGTTAGCTAACAAAGGTCTTTGTGCCATAATAAATGTAGTACACGACTCATCACTCAAAGTGTTAAGCAACTAAGTAACTTTTGCGTTTCAGTCATGATCGTTATTTAAGTATGACTAACTATCTCGCCGAAGGGTCTTAATTGTAAATGTAATTTAGTGATACCATTTTGTGACAAAATTACCCAACTAGAGGGGCACATGTCACATCTCTAGCTGCGTGAGATTTTTGAGAGTGATCATAGTGGTGCACTAGATATAAAATTGGCTTTTAATAAAAACTAAATTTGTCACCTTTAACAAATTAATGTGAATGGATGGATCGATTGCTCAAAGCTCGGGGCATTAGGTTTTATTCAAATGTATTCAAATTTAATATTTTGCTTTGGAATTTTTATTTTTTCAATAATTTCATCTCAAAATAATTTATTCCGACATTTGAGGGCTTTATTTATAATAATGCTCAATCCGATTAAGATTTTCTGTTAACACGAATATTATCAGAGAGTTTCTTGAGCTATTTGTTTTTGTAATTTGAGTGTTTAATTTTTAAAATAGACTTGCTTTGGACCTTGTTGGGTATGTTTGCTTTACTTATAGTGGATCAAGTTTGTACCTTGTTTACTGTTCGAATTTTTTTGGATTTCTTATAAACCTTTCCAACTACTTTTTACATAGAGGGTCAATTTTGATGAACTTACAACTTAACATACAAGCAAGATGGCCTAGAGTTTTTTCATTTTGAAGTGTTTTTTTTTTTTTTTTTGGTTAAGTGCTCTAAAGACCTTATGCAAATGTAAAATAAAATAACTTTAGCGAGCTTCATAGTTGAGTATTAAGTTCCCAATCTAATTAGATGACTTGTGGTCTGGTTCTGTTGTCACCATGACACTGAACTTGGGGTTTATTTGTTGAACCAACCAATATGTTCAGTGGGGAAGTGCCTCGGTCCAGAGGAGGCTGGATCAACCCATCTCTCGGTCCCATGAGGCGGGAAGCACCACCGCCCAAATGTCTCTCTTGCTTATTTTGTTTTGCCACCCAAGTGGAGGAGCCCATTTTTCCTATTCTATCTCCTAGCTATTATATATTGGTTGTTTTAGCTTGCTTCGGATGAAGTCGAAGCTCCCACAACCTCGAGAGACTGACACGGGGCTTGGGGCCTTTTGGCTAAGCCAACCAATAGGCTTTGGTACAACAAGAGGCTAGACTAGCTCGCCTCCCTCTCCCATGAGGCGTGAAGCAATGCCAAAATGCCTACCTTGCCTTTTCTATTCGCCGCTTCCTCCTCCTTTATTGCCTATTCTGTTTGCCGCCCAAGGGGAGGAGCCCTCCCTTCCTATTCTATACCCCAGCTATTATATATTTTTTGTTTTGGCTTGCTTATGGTTTTGTTCGGTTATCTCTGATTTCAGAATTTTGCCTCCAGGCGTTTCTCTCTTCCAAGGGTTGTATCCGACGGCGAGAATGTGCTCCGGCTGTAACTCCTTCGAGGTGGTGACTATCCCCACTTGTTCCCTCTTACCTTGCTGCCGCCTTCCTCCCAACAGCCTTCCCTGCTGCCTCACTCCTTCCTAGCATCATTCCCTGCTGCTGAACCTCCTTCCAGCAGCTTTCCCCTGCTGCTGAACCTCCTCCCACAGCCTTCCCCTGCTGCCGAACCTCCTCTCAACAGCCTTCCTGACCACCACACTCCCTCCCAGCTGCCTCTGCTGCTGCCAGCCTTCCCTGCATCTTCCTTTTTGCCGCCTTCACCAAACCAGTCGTCTACCTACTGTCCAGCTGCCTCCCTCCCCCTTTGTCGTTGCCCTAGGGTATCTTTTATGTGTTGGTTATGATTTATTTTCTGTTTTGAGGAATCGTCGTTGTAACTTGTTTGTCTTTCAACAATAATATCTCCATTTTCTATTGCGGCTTGGGTTAACTACGATATCACACCATCATTTTTTTCTCCATGGTTATTAGTATGACTATTATAAACACAGTGCTACTATCTTTACGCATTATAGAGCTCAACACATATCATATTTGGACTTGTCCTTTCTTTGGTTGCTGTAACTATTTGCAACTTCAATATCAATACTTGTATGTCTTGTGGTCTGGTTTTGTTGCCGCTCGTAGCTACTTCATATCACAATTATTAATACATTTGTACTAATGCTGCCTTGGCTTGTGCAACAACTTTTCTGCTATTATTGTTGTTTCTCTTGTTTAAGTTTTTACATCATCTTACTTTTGTAAGCAATAACTTTGACATGTGGATTTGACAATTTTGAAGCTAGCAAGGATGAAGATAAATTTGACATGTTTGGGGATGATGAAGATGATGATGGTAATGGAATTCTGCAGTCAGAGGAAGCTTCTTTGGGTTCTACTTCTGATTCTGGTCAAACAACTCATTCTGCAGCTGAGAGACACGAGACATCAGAAAATTTTGATTCTACAAGTTTGTTCTTTTTGCTAAATTTACATACATACCACACGATTCTTATGTATTTACACATCTAACACCTAAATTCCATGTTTACTTTTATAACAATTTGGTGTGACAAACCTAGATATGAAAAGGTGTATTTCACTATTAAAAAATATGTCATAGTGCTACTTTTTATGTGATATGAAAGCTTAGAGTGCTATGCATGTAATTATTAAAAATTGGGTGTTAGATTTGTAAATACATAAGAATTATGTGGCATGTATGTAAATGCCCCTTTCTTTTATTGAAAAGCTAGAATTCTTACTTATGAAGAGCTCCTGGTGTACCATTGAATGCTCATAACTGTATTTATTTATTTTTTTTGTTAACTCTCTTTTGCCTGTCAATACGCAGAAGCTGTAACCGGAGGATCAGAATCTGATTATGTATATGATCCATCATCAGGGTAAACATTTTGTAGCGTGCTATATTTTACTTACGGTGAACTTGAGAGGAAGGTTTTTTTGTTACAAATGACTACTTATAGGTCGACACTAGAGAAATATTCCAAACGTGTGTTTGTGGGGAGGGTGAGGTGTGGTGAAGGCATGTAGTGGAAGATTGGAAAACTTAAAGTGTAGGAAAATGGGTGGTAGATTGGAAAACTTAAAGAGGTAGGTTGGAAAATTTATAGAGGGAGGAGTGCCGTGTGCAATACTTGATCTTTTCTCATTTTTATTTAGTTCACAGAGCTCGTCCGATCATTCAATACTTGATGATTTATATATTTCTAGATGCACTTGGACTTCCATGAATTTTTTTACATTTACATATAGTGTTGCTTGCCCATGACCTTAACATATCTGAAATTTATTACTTGCACAAATATTGTATCATTAGGATACATACAAGCTTCTAACTTTTGAATTTTTCAAGAACATTTTTTGTCTGCTTGCATGTATATGTTGTGAATCTGGTGACGTTTGTGGCATGCAGCCTAGGGTTGAGAGTGGGGAAGAGTGGTGTTTCGATGTTGAGTGCGAGAGGAGGAGGGAGATAGTGAGTACCTTTGTGCCTTTGTTTAGGATGAAATGAAAGATGGGGTGAGAGCAAGTGGTAGGTTCAGGTAGTTTTAAAACTATTATTATTATTATCATATTTTATTTTATTTTGTGTGTGTAATTAAAATAAGGATGTTATATTTGCGTATCTTCAATATTTCAGATTTGTTAGCGCCGTCTGTTTAGTGAACAAGTGACATGAGAGATTTCAATTGCAATTACAACAATTTCAGTCTCATTTGCTTGATATTCTGTCAGTGGTTCGTTGTATTCATTATGCGTTGATTTTGTATCATGAGCTTTTTTTTGTGCATTTTTAACGTTTCAGACGCATCGCGTAGTTCCTTTTTGTAACTTTTGTTAAAGAATGGCATTTGTCCAATTTGAACTACAAAAAATAATCCGAATTTGATTTCAACTGCGTCTTTCATTGGATGGATATTTGGCATCTTTCATTGATTTCAACATAAAAAATTTTGATGCTCTGAATGTGCATTTGCTTTACAAACGGACGATGTTTCTACGTTTATTTTCTATATATAGTACTCTTACCTTCTCTTGTGTCTTATTATATTGTTCCACAATCAGATTGGTTGACTCAAACCCATTAAAATTTGCCTTTTGTTTTTTAATTTTTATTATAATCTCGTTGCAAATCCTTAGAAATCCTCAACTAATTGCAACTTTTTTATGTTTATAAGATCTGATCAATTTCTTTTCGTGTTTCAAGTTTTCTTTCTCGTTTTTCATTCCTTCTTTTATTTTCTTTCTTTGCTTTGTTCAGTAACACGTTTTCTTTGCTTTTCATTTTCTGCATATCGTATCTCAATTTAATTTGCGTGGGAAGTGTGAATGGGAAAGTGTTACACCGCACCTGTAATTTTTTCATGCTTTTGAAACCCTTGGAGCTTAACATTAATTTACATTTCATGTTCTTTAGCTGCTGCTGTTTATGTTCTTTAGCTGCTGCTGCTGTATGCGGAAAATTTGTTCTGAAATTCGGAAGTAGAATTTAAAAGGCCAAAAACTTTTGCACTTTCTTATTGTGATTTCTGTTACTTATGGTTGTATAACCTATTCCTGATGATTAGAAAGCAGTTTTGTTTCTGTATTTTATTGTGTTCCATGAATTATATGATTTTTCTTTAGTTAGTGTGCTATAAAGAAGAGATAATTAAATACATGCCACTCAACTTTTCTATTTTCAAAACTAGCACCCTCTTTCATTCATTCTTCAAATTCTTACTCAAATATCAAAATTCACAATTAATCCCCAACTCATTTTTCATTGTTATCAAATTCCCATTTGTTTGATCGTTGTAGGCATAAATGCACTGATTTAGTTGTTCAAAATAAAATTGAACAAAGACATTGGTGCTAGTTTTGCAAATAACAAAGTTTTTGAGTGCTATAAAGAAAGAACACACGATCATACACACCCTTGATAGCAGTAAGGTAACTCGCTTCTCATTTTTCTTACAGTTACTATTACAGTGACTCTCTGGGCTATTATTATGACCCTACGTCGAAGCTTTATTGCTGTGCCGCGTCAGGAATATGGTAATTTTGTGCTGATTTCAAATTCATTGGATTTGCTTTGTGATTAGTGCATTTTAAGTTTTGAATTATACACACGTGTTGCACCAATTTCAAAGCAAATCTAGTAATTTTGTGACCCACTATATAACTAATGATTGATCAGATTTATCTGATTAAAATTTATCCCGAATGTATCAAAGCCTGTTTTTTTTTTTTTTTTTTGTCATTTTACTTATGGGGCATTTACCTGCACACCCAACCGGTCCTATGTATTTAGATATCTACACCTAGACTTTATTTTCTTACATTTATACCACATCTTTTATATTGCATCCAATATAAACAGTGAAATACACATTGTAAAAGTTAAAGGTTAGGTGTTAAATAAATATTTAAATACGTAGGAATTGACTGGCATACATGTAAACCTTCCTCTTACCTTTTTACAGGTACTCTTTTGACGAGCAGTTGGGAACATACCGTGAAGTCAATATTGCTTCATCCCAAGAAACATGAAGGCTGCAGGGCACGGTATGTTGAGCTCTATTGCATGTTTTTTATGCGGGAAGTTTTGACAGAAAAATAGGCCGTTGTTTATCTTGATTTGTAGGAAAGCCACGTGTGCTTCTGCTGTATTATTTTAATCAAATAATTTGATTGGTTTGATATTAATCTTATTAGTTTAATAGTGATTAACTTATTGGTTTAGTAGAACTTCTGATGGAAGTTTATAGATGGGTCGGTTTGGGAATGTTGCGATGGGGATGCCATGAAATGAGTATTTAATATTTTATTAAAAGAAAAAAAAATTTCTTTCGTTTAAATGTTGTACTAGAACGAAGCCAATCGATCTTAGCCGACCAATAATTTTGACTAAGCTTAGTCAATCAAACTAGCCCTATCGAGACGAAGCCATACGAGCTTAGCTGAATGAGTCAGATAGCAGCCAAGTGATAGGCTCATACTTGTAAAATACTTAGAATATCTTGTACAACTTTCTTTAAAGTAGGGGCAAAAATATAACATCAACATATTGTACTCTCTTTTCTATAAATAAGAAGATCATTTTATGAACAATAAATACACAATTTTAGCCAAAAATGTTGTGAAAAGTCAACACGATTGATACAATATCAATTGTTCACTCTCTTTGTTTCGCTATCTCTCTATCTTTCCTTTTTACACTATTCCTTGAGGTGTGATTGACGAACAAATCAGGATTCAACGTCATAAAAACTGCGGTTAAGTGTGGATCACGCCACAAATTAGCAGAGTAGCAACCAATAAAGAAGAAATCCACATCAGAGAGATTGACAAGATGGAGTGCACCGGAGAATTTATGAACTAACAAATTTAGGAGAAGTGATCAATTTTAGATGACATCTAAGATGCACTGGATCGAGGAAGAGAGCAGTACCCTTGGGAGGAAGGGCCAATACCCAACAGCTGAAGAGCACCCCAGGCTCTAGAAAGAGAAGGTGCCTTACAGTGCTTCAAGAGTGTTGGGTCGACATCGATCGACCAACATCAGTTCAGGCTTATTGAGATGTAAGAATGTTTTCTATCGACGACTCTTTGAGGCCGAGCCCCCGGAGAGGTTTAAAATCCTGACACGAGTCCTACAAGGGCAAGACCGACTCGACCGACCATATAGCCTCATTCAAGTCATCTATGTGTTTGATGAGGATCACCGACACACGAAAATATCATCTCTTTCTCGCTATGCTTAGGTGGTCGACCCTCAGGCTGTTCAATGTGTTACCGCCGGAAGTTATTGGATTTCAACCGAATGCTAGTGGCGCAATTTGACAACATCCAAAAGCCTCAGAAAAACCGACAGAGCTTCTTTCAAATCTGACAAGGACATAACGAGAGCATTTACTTGTTCATCATATGTTTTCAGGAGTTGGAAATGTTGGACTTGGAGCTTGCAGTTGCTCATGTCGCTCTAGTTCAAGGGTTGAAGGAAGAGCCCTTCCAATATACATTGGGACTGTAGCGACCAAAGGCGCTAGCCGAGCTATTGGAACTAGCCAATAGCTATATATCGACATGAGAATATGATTCCTCCCCCAATCATTTAGAACAGAGCAAGCCAACCAGCATCACCAAAGAGAATCGTCCGTAGAGAGTAGGGAGCCGGGCACAATCCTCACCACTCTGGCTTGAACTCGCTCCAAAGACTCACAATGATACTCGAATAATCGAGCGACTGACAGAGCGTACCACTGAGGGAGTTGAGCTTGATAGCTTGATCAACACCTGACCTAGTAATGAGAAAGCATTATCATTCCAACACTTGTATTTTATTGTCAAGTTCATAAAAATGGCTAAATATTTTTTTTTTTAAATATGCGCACAATCCTAGGTACGACCGTCACATGGAGAACTTGGGAAGCTCATGCAAGTGATCATTAAAGTTTGATCGACACTCAAAGAATTCAAACCAATCCACCAATAGTAATTTCACCTGAGCGGCAAAATTGACAACGACATACGACGCCCTATCGATGAAGATTTTTCATAATTGGCAGCAACGACTAAGCATTCGATCGAAAAAAAAAAACTATCTAAAATTGATCTACAGAGACGAATGTCATCCGATTATTAAATTCCACGAGAACCGACCAATAATGGTCATGTATCGTAAAAACCTGTCTGCTAGTTCGAAGAAGGTGACATTGATTTTCTACTCATTATAGATAAGATCCGCGGTGGGTAACATACGATTCACTCTAGTAGCAAGTCTCGACAGTTAACTTCGTGAAGTTTGTACTAAGTTCCGCTTAATACTACTGGCTAAAGGTGCAACACGTCCAAAGCGACAACCTAACCAAGCAATCCAGACATGCGAAGTGCATGACTTTAGGCGGTTGGTAACTCAACAAAACCAATCGAAGGCATTCTTAAAAAGTTAATCCATTTTTACAAGGAAAATAAAATATGCAATAAAGGTAAAAACTTACAAAGGTGAAAACCAACCGAAAGCTTTGTTTTATTTCTTGATTGAAAACTTACAAAGAAATTTCTATGTGTTATTTAAAAAAGAATTTCTTATACATTTCTTTATAATTATTTAAAAAGAAAAGAAAAATTTTCTCTAAGTACAGGTGATGTCGAATGCTAGTCAAACATTTGAAGACCCTTCATTGTTTTTACCGTTGTCTTCTTTTTCGTCCTACTCTAAATTCGAATGTAAGGTAGTTAATTTATACAATTCGACCCACTCAAGGGAGAGCAACTTTGCCTTTATCATTCGGTCAGCATCTAAAGATACTCCAACCTTGAGTTGCGCAAGGAGGTGTTTCACCTATCGAGGGTGGAAAGAAATCTCGGTGAAGAACCCATCAGATGTCTTCATCATCGCCATCTTCTTCCTCAAGGCTTGGCTCTCTCCCTGAGCAGACGACAACTCTGGCAGCCTGAGCATTTCAACTTCAAACACCTTTGTCCGTTTCTCCACAACATTCACACTTTCCTTGGCATTGGCAAATTTTTCATCGGCCTCCAGTACGATCGTTTACTCAAAGTGTGAAGCCTCCAGACAATCAATTGATATCGGTCGGCCATCTGGCGCATATCTGAGAGATTTTGCTCTTGAAATATTTTTTCGAAAGCTCGATATCAAATAACGTCGACGATGGTAGAGGGGTATAAAGGTATCGCAGTGGAATCCGAGTACCAATACCTCCTCACAATTAGAACTAGTGCCCACCTTCGCTATGAATTGGAACCCATGCAAGTTGGGGAGGGGGGGACTTCCGCTTATTCCGGGGAGGAGAAGGTGGTGAAACTTTGATCGGTGGTTGGAGCCTTTTCCCTTACGGCAGGGTACCTCCTCTTCGTGGTTGGTTGGCTCGGGCTCAGACTTGGGCTCGCTCGAGAAAAAGGGTGAAGGGCGACCGACTGAGGGGTAATTGATCCCACTTTCAGTCTTTTTGCCAAGTCCCCCCCCAGGCACTGCTTGATTCCAACTGACTTGGTGTTCTCTCAGCTTCTTGGTGTTGCGCGCTTGAAGGACTTGCAATTGATAGAGAGCTTTTGGTGGGTATCACAGAAGCTCTTCTCTCTATGAGGACTAGCTCGCCAATGGTGTTCCTTTGAAAAATAACACAAGTCTTAAACACAAAATAAATCAGTTTTGCACCTTCAGGGTTTTCGTCGGCATGAACCACCTGAGGTATATTCCGACCTACTATATTGGCAGCTTTGGGGAGGAAGGTTTTAACGCAAGCAGTAGCTCGAGCCTTCTCTCTTGCGGCTCGGGCAACAAATAATGGTTTTTTGTTGGCCTCCAGAGTGTTGGAGGCCGCTCAATCTACCTTTGTAATTTGCCAGAACACCCCTGGTTGCTGCACCCAATTGATAATCATTGGATTGAGATACTAGTGGATTGATAGTTGTGGACCTTTGATCCTTGTTGATTCCATTAATACACAAGCTGATAACTTCTTATATTTGGCGGGAGGTCCCCTGGACGAAACATTCTGGATGCTCTAGCTCGATGGAGAACTAATGCAGAATCGAAGCTTCCAGTGCTTCACCTTATTCACCATCCTTAGCAGCCAGAACCAACCCATAGAGGCAAATTGCACGTAACCTCCTGGTCGACCTGGAATGAGAATATGTATGTGAAGAGCTCCCCCAATTAAAATTTCTGACTGGAGTAAGAGGATGACAAAGGTCATAATGGCGACTAAGGAACTAGGCAAAATTTGAGCGGGGATGACTCCATAATGGTTGAAGATAGCTCACAACTTTGGACATAGAGGGTACCCTGAAGCCGAAGTGGAATTGGTCCTCGTAGAAAATGAGGTCAGAGCCATATTGAGTGATCGCTTGGTCACGCTCATCGGCTACCAGAAGCCTGATGGATGAACATGGACTCAAAAGTTTTGTGGCCGGTCCACCTTCGCTTTGGTCATCATTGATTGTTTGGTTGCGACGATCAACCCGAAAGCTTTCAGAGAGTATTTTGAAGCCATCGAAACAGGGCGCAAAAAATAGAAAGTTGAGGAAACGACGAGAAAAAGATAGTAAAAGCGTAGTGTCCATTCAACTCCTCATCCTTATATATAAGGTAACAAAAGAAGTGAAACCGTCACACATGGGTTAAAAAGGAATCGTATGCTAATTTCAAAAATATGCTGGTAGAAAAATCACATCAACATAGTATTTGAGAAAGAAAAATAAAATTTATTAAAAAAAATACACAATACAAATTACACATAAAAGCTTGTTTGAGGAAATACTTTACAAAGGGATTTTCCGTTGTATCGACCAAGATATTGCCCAATTGATGCAACCTTTTGTACAAAACTTCTCTCTCAAATTTGGACTGTGCCCGATTTATCCGGCTTGATCCCGGAATATAAGACACGTATCCCGAACATCCGACAATTTTTGGCGAAGAGCGATCATCTCCTCCATCTTCTTTGTTCTCTCAACACGAGCCAGTAGCTCGTGTATATCTTGCTCTCTATGATTCTCGATCAACTGAGCGTAAGAGTTCTCGATCTCGTCTAGGCGGCAGACTAGCGACCCGAGAGACATTCGACGCCCATTAGTTGCTTCTCCGAGGGCCACGTGAGGGTTAATCAAACCATCCTTGCTCAAGAGACAACTGCTCCCCGACCAGTGTCTGGATAGCTGCAACTGGTACTATGGTCGAACCAATGATTGTCGAAGGTGAGTCATCATCCAGGTCCAGAGGACCAGCTGCATCGAAAACAACGTAAAAAAAGGAGACCCAGTGAAAACCAAAACTTAACAAGTAAGATTGAGACTTTTCATATCAAGGAGTTGATTTCACTCAGACGATGTAACCAACACGGAGCCCTCACCAGGCGGCGGGAGAGCACCAACAACCTCGTGTCCCGGAAGACGACAAAGCAAGACGACAAAGCACTAGCAGTTTATTGCATCTCAGGTGGCGGCAGAGCACCATCAGCTTCTTGCACGATCTGTTCAGTCGACAGGTCTTGTGTTATTGTAGAAGACTGAGCCGATGCATCAATGGCAAGGTTTGTCGCCCAAACTTTCCTCCACATAGGACCAGTACCCCTTCTGATCCACTGGCCCGACTATTATATTCTCTCCCCTATAAATAGGGAGATCATTTCATGAATAAGACATACATAATTTTAACTAAAATGGTCGGGAATGGTCATTACATTTGATATAGTTTACTGTTCATTACCGCTTACTACTCATTTTATTTTTCTTGCGCTCTATTCTTTGGTGTGTGAGCACAGACAAATTAGGATTCAACAAGGTGTTATAAATTTATGCTTGAAAATATGTATTTCACTTATTAAAAATTAGTGATGATGATATTTTTGATGTGATGTTAAAAGATTTGAGTGTCATGCATGTAAATATGAATGTTTAGGTGTTAGATTTATAAATACATAATAATTGTGTGGTATTTATGTAAATACCAAAAAAAAAAAACCCAAGGATTATAAAGGATATTTGGAGGAGTTTTTTGTACTTGAATAGGTATAGTATCGTTCTAATTTGTCATCCGTCCGTAGGTTCCGTGGAGGTTTTTAGATATAACTCTAAATGAGAACTATTTTCCTGTTAGGTGTTTTTAAATCCATGCCGCCTTTTGGAAGGCAAATCATACCTTATTCAAGCTATTGTTCATCAGCTTCTACTAAATCAGAACAGAGCTACACCAGTTAATCAAACTAAAGAAAAAAATTACCAAACACATGTTTTTCCTCTTCCAGTTGCTCTTACGGTGACCAATTGAATTAAAGAATGTCTTTTCCAAGCTACCTAAATTCTGTGGATCACCGAGCAAAATTTACCCACTTTGCCTCATAGTTTCAGGCACATATCTAGGTTTTTAAATTATACAAATTTTTATTAGATTACTACCTTTGGTTGTATAATAGCCACTGTACATTTTAAATTCAGCAACTTAATGCTTTACAGTTTCGGTTTTATGAACTCAGAAATCTTTTTATAATTCCTTGAATTCTATTCAAGATTGAGAGCTGAAAGGTGACATCCTGTATATCATGTTATACGATATGATATAATGTTGTAAATGTTAATCATGATAAAAATTTTCCTTCCAAATGGTGAAAAAGAATGGCTTGTGGTGGTGATTAATGCTTAAGATCAGCCAATCCTTTGTAAGCAGAGAAGAAATTTTCGATGTAATGAATTATTCTCTGATTAAATTCTCATGATTTTTTCAATATAAATGTATAAGAGTAGGGTATGCCATGCTATTTTCAAGTTTATGACCACAACTTAGAGCTTTTTAAAAGTTAGTTTTGTTTACTTTTTAAAATTTTTAAAATTTATTTTTTAGTGTCTTTTTTACCTATTTTATTTTTCATAAATACAACTCAAAACAATTTTTAACCAACGAGTCTTAGATATTTTGAATATTTTTACAATGATATTCATCCCACAATTGCCCACCTCCACCAACTACTACTACCAACAACAACAACAACAACAACAATAAACTAAGTGGGGTCGGCTACATGAATCCTTTGTTAATTGCATCCTATTAAGTGTCATATTTTCATTTAATTCTAATAACTTAAGATAATTTTTTTTATACAATATGCCCAAATCATCCTAGGTCTACCTGTCTTTCTTAACATAAGTCGAATCTAAAACATCCAGTCTTTTAATTGGATCATCAGATGATCGACATTTATTGTGACCAAACTATTTAAGATTACTCTCTCTAATTTTGTCCGTCACTGGAGCTACACCAACCCTATCATGGATATATTCATTTCGCATTTTGTCTCTAAGTGTAAAATCACTCATCCACCAAATCATTCTCATCTTGTCAGCACTTAACTTAGTTTTATGCTTCTCTTTTAAAGGCCAACATTCAATTTCATAAAGCATTGCAGGTTTCTCCACCATCTTATAAAATTTTCCTTTCAGTCTAAGCGGTACTTTTCTATCACACAAAAAGCCCGAAACATTCCTCCACTTCAACCAACCAACTTGAATTCTACGAGTAACATCCCCATTAACATCACCATCACTTTGAACAATAGACCATAGATATCTAAAGCGTTCACAACTTTTACAAATTTGATCACCCATATTTACCTTTCTGTCACTAAAGTTACTATTACTAAAATTACGTTCCATGTATTCAGTGTTACTTCTACTTCAACCAACCAACTTGAATTCTACGAGTAACATCCCCATCAACATCACCATCACTTTGAACAATAGACCATAGATATCTAAAGCGTTCACAACTTTTAAAAATTTGATCACCCATATTTACCTTTCTGTCACTAAAGTTACTATTACTAAAATTACATTCCATGTATTCAGTTTTACTTCTACTCAAACGAAGGCCTTTAGACTCCAAGGCAGACCTCCATAATTTAAGTTTTTTCTGAGCTTTTTCTCTCGTCTTAAGGCCGATCCCTGATCTAGACCAATAGAAATTGGAAAATATTTGGTGAATCCTCCTCCTTTTCGAACAAAAGCAATAGTTCTTGTATACATATTTTTAATGATATGAGTATAAGTCATATCAACACCTTACTTCTCAAGAACTCTTTAAAGGATATCATTAGCAAAAAACATACACCAAAGTACAGCCTCTTGTAAGTGTCCAGTATGAACATCCATAACTAAAACAAAAAGATATGGACTTAAAGCCGATTCCTGATATCCACGAGAAGGATATCAGCAGCAAAAAGCATACTCCAAAGTACATCCTCGTTTAAGTGTCCTGTATGACCATCCATAACTAAAACAAAAAGATATGGGCTTAAAGCCGATCCCTGATGTAAACCAACAGAAATAGGAAAATATTTGGTGACTCCTCCTTTTCGAACAAAAGTAATAGTTCTTGTATACAAATCTTTAATGACATGAATCTCAAGTACTATTCAAAGGATATCTCTTGGAACCTCATCATAAGTTTTTTCTAAATCAATAAAAATCATATGTAGATCTTTCTTATTATCTTTGAACTTCTCCATCAAACCTCTCAATAAATGTATAACTTCATTGTAGACCCGCCCGACATAAATTATGAGAAATCTTTGTAATACGTCTTAAACTAAATTCAATTACCCTCTCCCATAATTTTAAAGTGTGACACATCAACTTAATTCCTCTATAATTGACATTCTTGTGCATCCCCTTTATTCTTAAACATGGGGAAAAAAATACTCTTCCTTCACTCCTCAGCATTTTTAAAATTTTTAAAATATTATTAAGGATTTTAGTAAGCCAAGAAACTCCCAAATCTCTTAAATATTTTCAAACTTTATTGGGATATTATCAAGCCTTACAGACTTTCCACCATTTGTTTTCTTTAAAGCCTCAAATTTTTTTTACAAATGTGACCGAAAAAATGAAACATTTTATTATTATTAATAATATTAAGGTCACGAAGGTTGGTCGTATTTTCCGGAACTTCATTAAAAAGTTTATCAAAATAACTCACCCACCTATTTTGAATATTTTTTTCTAAGTAAAATTTTTTTTGATTTTCATCTTTAATACACTTTACATGTGTTAAATATTTACTTTTCTTTCTTTTTGTTTGACTAGTTTATACATATATTTTTCGCCCTCCTTAGTATCTAATATATTATAAAAATCACTAAAAACAAAATTTTTAGCATCATAGATTGTTCACTTAGACTCCCGATAGCCCGTTTGATATTTTTCTCAGTTCTTTAAGCTTTTGCATTTAAATCATTTTTTATAACATACCTTCTTATATTTTATCTTTTCTTCAACCTTATTATTCCATCACCAACTATTTTTATTTATAAAAACTTTTTTCTTTGATTCTCCAAGTACAACTTTTGCTACTTGTTTAATAATTTCTGTTATTTTATCCCACATAGAATTTCTTCTTCATGAATATCCCAATTTTGAAATATTGAATTGTACTTATAAAAATAATTTTATTTGTCTTTAATACCCTCATCTAATTCTACGATTATGATTCCTAGTATTCTTTATTTTACAACTCTTCATCTTAAAATCTAAAATTAATAATCGATGTTGAGTATTTAAATCCCCACTTGGATTGACCTTATAGTTTTTACATTCTTGATGATCCCTTCTTCTCATAAGACAATAATCAATTATGTTTTATTAGATCAATTCTTATGAGTAATAATATGCTCATCTCTTTTCTTGAATAAAATATTGACAATAACAAAATCATACGTTAAAACAAAATCTAATATAGCTCTAATTGCTTCATTAATAACTCCAAAACCATAGTAGCCATGAATATTTCTAAAATCTTTCATCACTCTACAGACATGTCCATTTAAATTTCCTCCAAAAAAATTCTTTCTTAAAGAGGTATCATTTGTATTAAGCCTTCTAAGTCATTCTAGAATTTATCTTTTGAACCTATATCTAAACTTACTTAAATATTAAAAATCTTATTATCAAAAATAATCTTAAGGATTGTAATTTTATTTCCAACTCTATTAATTTTTACAACATTATCTTTCAAACTCTTATCTATAATTACACATACCCTATTTCTTGTGTGACTCTTTACTTGAATACCAAAGTTTAAAACCTAAGTTATCAATCTCGTTAGTCTTTTCTCCGACCCATTTAGTTTCTTGAACACAAATGATATTTATGTTTCTATGAATCATAATATCAACTAATTTCATTAATTTACTAGTAAGAATATCTATATTCCTGGATCCTATCTTAATATTAGTTTATTGAATTAACGCCTTTACCCGCATTCGTTTGTAATATGAGAACTATTGCTTATTTGACACTACACCTGGGCGCCGATGTAGCGACCCTTGCACACTTTTCACTGTATTCAGACCATACAGTGCGTCACTTCCAGGGGATGCCCTAACACTTACACAATAATTAAATGGATTCACATCATGATTTTTTTTTACAAGTTTTGTGCTGGCTGTCGACTACCTAACGCAACCTCTGCTTTTCACATTCGGCCTTGGGACCCACCAACTACTGCAAAAAAAAATGCTAAATACAGGTCCTAGATTACCCTTTTCTAGATTGCATAATAGCATTTCAAAACATAAAATACTGTAGTATTCCGGGCATTTACATACCACCCAATTCTTATGTATTTAC
>NEWO01000829.1:138243-150000 GCA_003013225.1 Phalaenopsis aphrodite
AAATAGCTTGTGTTTGATTTAATTGTTAAGCTTGAGCCAAATAAAAATTCTACATACATTTGTACAGCATGTTTATAAATGCTCAAAAAATATGGGAGAAAGCTTGAGCCCAATCTCAGGTTCCACGGAAACTAATATTTTTTTTTTCGAAGTTTCTCATATTTATTCAGTCCCACGTCAGTGGTAGAATTTTGCACAAAGCCTTACATGTATGAAAGGAAGGTCTCTCATTTGGCATTATAGCCTCTGGGGGTTCTGTGGCTATTGAGCTCAAATTCGAAAATGAGAAGCCGCTATTAAAATAATTGTTCATGGGTATCACGGCCACTTTGATAAACGTGCACAACAAACCAATCTTCTAAAAAAAAATTTGTCCATATGTGTTCTTACTACATATTTAAATATAATGTCTGAGTATGTTGCGCGGACTAATATATATATATTCTGTTTCAAGAATTCTGCAATTATTTTTAAGAAGGTAAAATTCAAAACTTAAACTTTCTACACACACATTGGGGATGGTTGAGGCTCTTATAATAGACTCATGTCATTCCTTTTGAATATATATATAGATGTTCTCAAGTAGGCCATCCTCGACATTGCAAGAAGACTTGTTATTGACTCTTAATTATCATATTCTTTCATACATGTCACCAAAGATTAAGAAATATACACTCTTGTTAATCTCACAAAGGTTTTTTGTCAAACATGTCTTATGAGCTACAAGGCCTTTTATAAGTACAATTCACTCTAAATGAAAACTTTTAGTACTTAGTGAGCCGACCTTGCCTACATGATAAGAACATGAGTCCCATTTAAGCTGTTTGGATTTTTTTCCTCAAAAAAAATGGAGTTGATGAGACACATGCATGATGCCTACACTCATCTTCAATTTTATGGAAAGAAAAATGGTCGCTAAATATTGAGAAATGAAATCTCTCTAATGAATTTCACAAGAAAATTATTTTGTTATGCATTCACATAAGTTTTTCAAAATTTTTTATAAAGAAAATATATTTCAAAATGAAAAATCTCATCATCGTAATATTCATGAAATATAATAATTGAGTTTAATCTCCAAATATAAACCTTTACATATAAGATAGAGTTGACATAGTCTGTCAGATGATGACTATTATAAAAAAACTTATGTGTTAAAAAAAATTCACCAAGGGGAGAACATATCATCAACAATACACTATGAAATATGAAATTTGCAAAACATGATGCCATTCGAGTAAATTTCTATCACAAAAAAAGAGTAAGATCAATCTAACTTATGTAATAGTTTATCGAATGCGATAATTTTGAGACTAAACTAAGCTCACCAAAAGCAATGTCATATCAAATTTATCACCAAGAATGATGTGTGTGGAGTCGGCAAGAAATAAAATTAGCATTAAAGTCATCTCAAATCTTGGTAATTCATCTATTGACAAGTCATTTTCATCATCAAAAGTATTTATATGTCTATAACTCTCATTTATCGTTCATCTATTGTAGGTTTAATCTTAATGCTTGTGGAATTGCACAAACGAGTTCACCCTTATCATTACAGTCCAATGTTAAAGGTGATGACTTAACCAAGAAGTAAACATGGGGCATAGGTAGGATAAGATTTGATCCCGAGTTTTTATTATAAGGGGCATTTACATACATTATACCCATATCTTGTGTATTTCATATCTAACACCTAAAGTTTGATTTTTATATTCATGCCCTCCCAATCATTCACATCACAAGGAATAACACTATTTTTAACTTAAAGAAAATTGAAATACACCTTTTCATGCATAAGTAAGGTGGCATATACGTAAAAAATGAAGTTTAGGTGTTAGTTATGTAAATACATAAGATTTGAGTGGTATGTATGTAACAATCCCTAGTTATTATTATTACCAATTCTCTATGCTATGTTCGAGATGAAATCTATCTACATTATAAACATAGTTTGACTATGGAAGAATCGGACTGTCTTTTTGTACATTTCAAGTCAGGCAATTCGTCATTATTGAACCATGCAACGAATTCTATAGATAACATTCCTTGAAGCGACTATGTAACAATCAATTCCTGGTGGTATTTAAGGCTTGAAAGCTGGTTTTATGAGTTTTCTATTAATCGATCACATGAAAAAATTTGAATTATTTTCTTTTGCGTGAAAGTCCCTGTAATCTAATTCTATAAGTTTGCCTCGTAATACTTCATTACAAGCAGGTTTTTATTGAGTTCGCCTCATAATATTTCAGAATAATGAAAATAAAAAGGACACAAATCGAGAAGAAAAATTCAATTCATTGTAAGTGAATAAGTGGATTACATCTTCAATGAAATTAAACATGCATGTTGATCGAACAACTCTCACTCTCACTCTCTCCTCTAGAGCTTGGTTCCTAAATCATTTTCTTGAACTTACCCAGATTTGACCATTTTGGAGGGAGAAATTATTTCCTAATTCAGTTGCTCAAACAAAAATTAATTCTTCGAACCAACTTGTCTTGCAAAACCTTTTGTGTAAGAACCAAATTTTTTTCTTACTTTTTATAGCTAGCTAAGAAGGCAACAACGAGATCGTGGTATATAGAGACTTGAAACTCTCATCCTCTTCCTTCTGCTCCGCTCCAACACCAAAACCCCTGAGGAAGGTAACCTTCTTCTTCGTCTTCCTCTACCTTCATGCACTCTAACCCGGGATTTAAGATTTATGAGAGTTTTGTGTTGATATATTTAAGGAGATGTGTGATGCATATAAATCTCTTAAAATTTCATCTAGAAAGTAGAAATTCCATTTTTCCCTACATGATAATAAAATCGAAACGAAATACTATTTTGATTATGATAGTTAAAATTAAATTAAGTTCAAATTTTCACCCTTTTAAAATATAAATACAACAAGATAAATTTAATAACAAAAGCAATAATCAATGTTGATTTCACCTTGTTTAATGAATTAATGAATTTATTTGGTTAATAAATTATAATTTGGTTTTTCAATTGGTGTAGGATTCATATTCGAAACGTTGGACTTGAAGAAGTGTCGCGATTGCTGTCTCAAGATAAATAAATGTTGTTTATTGGAGCACAAACAAACCATTCATAGTTAGAGGTGTTATTCCTTATTAATTTTAGTAGCATCACATCTATTATTTATGTGTCAGTCCCGCCCTTGCTATTTCAATTATGATTTTGTACTTGTTATAGACAAACTTTATTGTTCATGATGAAATTATTACCGTCTTTAATTTAATGTTGCATATTTGAATAATCCTACAATTATAATGTTTTCATTTTTTTGCATTTTATGATCCTACGTGTGGATTCACACCATATCACAAGCCTGTGTAAAATTACATACTTCTTACATATTATACTAGTGAAAATAAATGACATGCTTGTGTGTGATGGAATGTAGGTCGAAAGATTTTTTTTTGGATTTTGGCTAGCCGGACCGACGCGCCCTCAAAGTGACGACTCCACAGGAATTCACCGAGTTCCTTGGGTTGGTATTTGACCTTCCCGGTTTCAGGGTGCCTATTAAAATTGCCTATATAAGAATAAATGAAAAACATAATAATAAGAAACAAGATTGAATGTTTTCTTATGACATCTGAGTATATTTGGTCTACCACTCTCTTTTTGCTTCTTGATATATATATGAACAAAACACTCATCCTTATTTGTTGTATATGATGCATGTTTCATTCTCGTTACTATTTATAATTTAATAGATAATTGTTATTTACTGAGTTTGTCAAATTCATTCTTAATTTTTACATTATAGGTTCCATTCAGCCATCAGTTGAACCTTCTCCACAGGAGCCGACTTTTCAGTTTTAGTTTTCCAATTTTAGTATTTTTCTTAGTATTTGTTTCTGGTTATTGTATTTTTCTTTTTGTTGAGTCTGGGTAATTATTCTATGTTATTATTTCTATTTTGATTCAGTTAGCTTTTATTTTCACTCCAGTTGTATCTTTGAACTTTTTAGTATTAATAAAAGTTATTTTTTATTTTTACTTATTTTTATTTGCAATACAAGTCTTTCTTTAATAATACAAAACATGTTCAAATCGTTTCCTCATGCCCTGTCAGAGTGTACCGCCTTCTGAACCTGGGGTGTGATAGAGTGGTATCAGAACCTGTGTTTGTATTTAACTTTTCTTGATTTTGCATCTTCTATCCCATAATTTCTTAGGATTGGGTAGAGAATAAGTTAATTCTTTTAAGTCAGCATTCTTTTAAGTTAGCATTCTGTTGAAATGAAATTGTATCTCTTTTCACACAGATATTACTTCGTTCACCTCTTAAGTTAGATGCAAGCCTTCAGACCCTCATTTCCAATGTGACAAATATTCCTTCATTCACTTCTTGGGTTAGATACAAGCCTGATGAACTTCTTTGCTAATGTAATAGATATTCCTTCGTTCACCCCTTAGGTTAGATACAAGCCTCCCGGCCTTCTTTCCCAATGTGACGGATATCTCTTCGTTCACCTCTTGGGTTCGATACAAGCCTATTGATCTTCTTTTCTGATGTGACAAATATTCCTTCGTTCACCTCTTGAGTTAGATACACCTCTTTGGTTAGTTACAAACCTCCCGACCTTCTTTCCTAATTTGACAGATATTCATTCGTTCACCTCTTGGGTTAGATACAAGCCTTCGGACCCTCATTCCCAATGTGACAGATATCCCTTCATTCACCTCCTTGGTTAGATATAAGCCTCTTGGCCTTATTCCCCAATGTTACATATATTCCTTCATTTACCTCTTAGGTTAGATATAAGCCTCTTGGTCTGCTTAAATGTTAGAAAAATAAGAACTTTGAAAAATCATAACTAAATAAATAAGTAGATTTGTAACTTTATTTGAATTAATAAAAAACACCCCAAATAACTTTTTACTCACAAAATGAAAGAAATAGGAGCAATGAGACCCAATTAACTAAACCAAATTGTTAATCAATTGAAGATAAACCATTAAAAATGTTTCCAACTTAGGCATAAGTAGTTGAAGTATAAATAAAGTATTTACAAGTCTACCTCTTCTTAATGAAATTTGAATAACTTCTATTAAAACTTCAAGTTGAATAAAGTCTTCACCCATAAGTCCGTTGAATTGAAAGAAGTAGAAAATACAAAAATCACTTTGATTTATTATTATTGTTATTATTAGAAAATACATATAAGTCCTAACAATTTAAGATTCTGAGGTTGTTTGTCTGGTACGACGTAAATCCTCACGCTTTCTTAGACTTTTGTATGATTGTATGACATGCAATATAAGTCATACTTTTATGATTTTAAGGTTGTTCGTTTGGTACAACGTAAATCCTTAAATTTCTTAGGTTTTTGCATGATTGTATGCCGTGCAATATAATTCTTAAATTTCTAAAAAAATTGTAGATTGAAACATTAACTAACTTCCCTTCCAAAAATGTAAAGTCAAACAATTTTTAGTTTAAGATGTCAGTTAGGCTTCATCGATATCGAAAGTTTCATCGGTATCTTCGACACATCTTACTTTTAATTTCTGTGTTCCAGAAATAACTGTTCCACATTGAACTTTTCCATTTAATTTTCTATTTATTAATCATGGAAAGTAAAAATTGAATTCTTAAAGACCCAATCTTAATCGAGAGTTTTTTTAATTAATTTCTGTCGCTTAAAATATAATTAACTATAGAAGCTTGTGCCTATAGAATATTTGTAACCTATATAATCAAAACCCTATATAATCGTTGTATTAGATAGAGAAAAGATGTGTTGGTATTTTCGCAGACCAAACAAATATCTTAAATTTTTTAGTTTGAATAGTTCAACTCATTATTAAGTGATATTCTCATCTTTTGAGATAACATATTACATGTAAAATTGTGTTCGATCATTTCAATAAATTAATATTTGAATTCTGTTCGGTCTTATTTTCAAAATCAAACAATTTATCAAAATCTCTTTTTCAAAACCACAAAAAAAAATCCAACGAAAATACTTTGGAAGAACCGGTCAGAACTTGAAGCAAATTGGGAGATTCAAGAAGAGATGATCCGAAGTGTCCATTCTATTCTAGAACAAAGGTACGAATTTGGGAACCAAATTATTTTATGGAGGGTTGCATTTAAGAACCAAATATTTTTATTACCTTTTTATTCTTCTATGCGATTCTTTTTCTCTCTTACCTTTTCTACCGCTCGTGATCTTTCCTCTCATTGAGCCTTTTTTATTTTGATTCAACTGGCTTTTATTTTCAGTCTAGTCGTATCTTTGAACGTTTGAGTATTAAGTTAAAGTTACTTTTCCTTCTTATTTCTAATAAAAGTCTTTCTTTGAAAACACAAAATAAATTGAAATCTTTTCCTCATATTGTGCGTCGTCGGAGTGTACCGGCTTCTGTACCAGGAGTGTGACACTATGTGGCAGTCTTCGACAATGGCTAGATGAACTCTTTGAAGTTCTGCATGGTAGACCAGCTCTCGTGGCTCGTTGCAACTAGCCCTCGAGCTCATAGCATTTGGCCTTCAATCCAGAACACTCCCCCAAAAAAGTTAGCTAGCTACCGATGTGCGTCAGCCAAGTTGGTGACTATTGCAATGGTCGAGTTCTGTCTTCTTATACATTTGTAGCATTTAAACAAAGCTTCACATTGCCCTTTGATGAGGGCCTATCATCCTCAAATTTCTTCTTCGCTTCGTAGAACTCCTTCTCCAAGCCACATATTTTAACTTCTTTACTAGCAAGATCCTTGCCGCCCTCCTTTAAAACCTCATCAAATAATCTGCAGTTTCACGCTGGTGTTTGCATCTGCGTGGCAGCAAACAATCGAGTTTCACGATCCATCTCTTGGATCATCTTCTGCAGGGAAGATAAACTGACGACTGGTCCTAGGTGGCTTGCTAGAGGAAGCCCCTCATCCATTCTCAAATATCAATCCATCAAGTGATCTTTTTGAGGAGACAAATTATCCTTGTCCAAAACAAAGATCTCAACATTTTTCATCTTCTTGACCGGATTCTCAACGACCTAAACTTTCTTTCCCCGCTTAAGGGCATGCTCATCATTAACAGAAACTATAATGACTTCCTTGCCCTTTTGCTTATGGACAAGCTTCTGCTTTCTCAGTTAGATGGTTTGTTTGGCCTTCTTGTCTCTCAGGTTGGTGACCTCCTTAGTTGTTGACGACACCAATTGGTGAACTTCTAGACTACCAATAATCATGTTGCCTCTTTATTTGATTCCTTGGCAGCCTCCTCAGCCTCCAATAAGCTTTCTCACTCAACGATGTACTATCATTGAAAGCCTAACCTCCCTGACAATCCCTATGACTGACCCATGTTCATTCTGTTGGATTAATTTTGGGACTACAATGTAATTAATAAATGTGTTGGGTCATCATTAAATAGGTCAAAATTATTGTGGTCTAATTTAGAATTAAGTTTATGACTTTGGGCACATTTGTCATGATATTATAGTGTGGATACCATAAGTGCAAATTCTAATTTGATGAGGGGCAGAATTAGAATTAAGCAAAACTTTTTTGTAACCGTCTGGTAGTTATTTTAAAGGGTGATGGTCCCCAATTTGCAGAGAGACACATCCCTTTTCTTGCACCCCATCAACAAGAAACTAAGGAAACTTTAGAAAATCTGCAGATTGGAAGATCATATCTTGTGGAATCGATCTAATGGACTCTGGTAAGCTTCCGCTAATTTATGGTTTATTTCTCTCGAAACTGAATGTGATTTTTTTTAGTTCTAACAATTGGTATCAGAGCTAATTCATGTTCAGTTTTTTCTTGAGAAATATTTTTTCTCTTTTCAATTTTTTGGCCCTTAGCCATTATTGTTCACCGATTATGAAGTCATAAATTTGCGATTAATGATGGCTTGTATATATTGTTTGGTTTGTTCGTTTTTTTTATCTGTTTGGTATATAAAATTTGTCGGAATCTTTTTTTTTTTGTATAAATAAGAGTTAGAAATCATCTAGAAATTAGATTTCTAACAACTTTAGGGTTTGAAGACTTCTTTTTGGTGTAAAAATGACTTTGAAACCGTTGGGTTTTCATTTGAATTTGAACTGGGTCATTTGACCTGTCTGGAGGTTGAAGACAACCAGAAACGATTATACAAAAAAAAAAGTTTAATTAAATTCGAATTATTGGTACTTTATAAATTTGTTCATCATTTTTTAATGAGCTAATTGAAACATGATGTTGCCAAAGTGACCTCTCTTGTGTAGATAGTTCGTGACAAATGTTGGATGTTGTGTGTGTGTGAGTTCATGCGTGTATTGATCGGCCCAAAGGAAAATTAATACTTGGCCGAACTGCATACACACTTGTGATGGTAAACATGTAACAATTATAAGAAATTATATGTGAGTAATAAATCGATCCAAAGATAGATTTATTATTTGACATGCATTATTGTTAATGTTTGATCATTACAACAAGATTACCACTTGCAGTTAATATTACTGTCCAAAGACTTGATATTAATGTTGCATTAGGTGTCTTGAGATGAGATTTACCATTATTTGAATTTATTTCTTTATTTTTTTTATTTTATGAACATGTTATTTATGTAATCATTTTGTTCATTTTTCAGTTGTTGCTACTGTATCTGCTAATCTCAATTCGGTTCCAATCCTTAAGGGTGACAGCTTTAAGGATTGGAAAGAGAACATTCACATTGTTCTTGGCTGCATGGATTTAGACCTTGCGTTAAGAATGGAAAAACCCGCTCCTCTTACGTATGTTAGTTCCTCCGAGGATAGGAGGATCTATGAGAAGTGGGATCGTTCTAATCGCTTGAGTCTTATGATCATCAAGCGCGACATACCTGAGGCTTTTAGAGGTGCGGTGTCTAGTGAGATCACTGATGCTGCAAGTTTCCTTGCTGAAATAGAGAAACGCTTTGCAAAAAGCGATAAGGCTGAAACTGGTATTCTTTTAAAGAAACTGATTTCAATGAGGTTCAGTGGCAATGAAAGTATAAGAGAGTACATCGTTGAGATGTCTAACATTGTTTCAAAGCTGAAGTTGCTAAAGCTCGAGTTGCCGGATGTTTTACTCGTGCATTTAGTTCTTATTTCTCTTCCTCCACAGTTTGGCCAATTCTTGGTCAGCTATAATATGCAAAAGGAGAAATGGACTCTTAATGAGCTTATTTCACATTGTGTGCAAGAGGAAGAAAGGTTGAAGCATGGAAAGACTGATAGTGCTCATTTGATAAACACCTCTAAAAAAAGGGGCAATAAAAGAAAGAATGAGGTTGCTAAAAATAAGGGTCATTCTCAAAAGAAACAAAATAAAGTTCAATCTCAAAATCCTGAAAATGGAGGTTGTTTCTTTTGCAATAAGGAAGGACATCAGAAGAAGGAATGTCCAAAATATCACACTTGGCGTGCGAAGAAAGGTACATTTCTATCTTTGGTTTGTTCTGAGGTAAATTTGGCTTCAGTACCAAGAAACACTTGGTGGTTAGACTCTGGTGCTACTACTAATATAAGTGTTTCAATGCAGGGTTGCCTGAGCTACCGAAAACCAAATGATGCTGAAAGATGCATTCATGTAGGAGATGGAAAAACGGTAGAAGTTGAAGCAATTGGGCATTTCAGATTGTTATTAAGGACTGGTTACTATTTGGATTTGATAGATACTTTTGTTGTACCATCATTTAGACGGAATTTGGTTTCTGTTTCTTGTTTGGACAAACTGGGTTATTGTTGTTCATTTCAAAACAGTTGTTTCAGTTTTTTAATTGATTCCAATATTATTGGAACTGGTTCGCTTATGATTTATGACAATCTTTATTTGCTTGATACTGTTGCTTCTTATAATGAAACTCTGAATGTGGAATCACGTGGTACTAAGCGTAAAATTGAAAATGAAAATTCAGGAGCATTATGATACAAGCGTTTAGGTCACATCTCTAGAAATAGAGTTGAAAGACTTGTATTAGATGGAATTCTAAGTTCCATTGATTTTACGGACTTTAATGTTTGTATTGACTGCATTAAAGGAAAACAGACCAAAATAAAGAAATTAGGAGCATATAGAGCTACAGGCGTCTTAGAATTGATACATACAAATATTTGTGGGCCGTTTTCTATACCTTCTTGGAATGGTCAACAATACTTTGTATCATTCATAGATGATTATTCAAGATATGCATACCTATTTCTTATTCATGAGAAGTCCCAAGTATTGGATGTGTTCAAATCTTATAAAGCTGAAGTTGAAAACCAACTAAGCAAAACAATAAAGCAAGTCAAATCTGATCGTGGTGGTGAATACTATGGCAGATATGACGGTTCAGGTGAACAACGTCCGGGACCATTTGCCAGATTCCTAGAGGAGTGTGGAATTGTCCCTCAGTACACAATGCCGGGGTCACCTAGCATGAATGGTGTAGCTGAAAGACGAAATCACACTCTTAAAGACATGGTAAGAAGTATGATCAGTCATTCAACCTTGCCAGAATCACTCCGGGGAGAAGCGCTTAAGACAGCAGCCTACATTTTAAATAGAGTACCAACTAAAGCAGCTGCAAAAACACCTTATGAGTTTTGGACAGGACGAAAACCTAGTTTAAAGCATTTTCATATTTGGGGTTGCCCAGCTGAGGCAAGGCCTTACAAGCCACTTGAGAAAAAGTTAGACCCTAAAACAGTGAGCAACTATTTTGTTGGTTATTCGGAGCGATCTAGGGGTTACAAGTTTTATGATCCCAAATTAAAGATAATATTTGAGACGGGAACTGCAATGTTCTTTGAGGATATTGAATTTGGGGGGAGAAATCAGGTTAGAGACTTTGTCTTTAAGGAGAAATCAGACCATACTACTCTTGTTGAAGAGGAATTGGTTCCTATTCCTATAGATGCTTTTGATAATGATCAGGATTTCACTCCTGTCATTGATCAAGTTGCGAATCCAGAACAAGACATTGTTAATCAACCCCTTGAGGAACAAATTCAACAACCTCAAGAACAAGCTCAAGAATAAGTGCTTTTGTGTCGATCCACTAGGGAAAGAAGAAATACTATTTCAGATGATTATATTGTATTTCTTCAGGAACATGAGGAAAATAATAGTATGATGGAAGACGATCCTATCAACTTTCATCAAGCTATACAAAGTTCCAATTCAGAAAAATGGATTGAAGCAATGAATGAGGAGTATAAGTCTATGCAAGACAATAAAGTTTGGGAACTTGTCCCATTGCCAGAAGGAAAGAAACCCATAGGTTGCAAATGGATTTTTAAAACCAAACGGGATTCAAAGGGTAATGTGGAGAGGTATAAAGCTCGCCTTGTAGCTAAAGGCTATACTCAAAAAGAAGGGATTGACTATAAATAGACATTCTCTCTGGTTTCAACGAAGGACTCTTTTAGAACAATCATGGCACTTGTTGCTCATTATGATATGGAGCTTCATCAAATGGATGTTAAGACCGCATTTCTCAATGGAGACATTGATGAAACGATCTATATGGTGCAACCAGAAAACTTTGTGTCGGGAGATCCAAAGAATATGGTTTGCAAACTGACAAAATCTATTTATGGGCTCAAACAAGCTTCCCGTCAATGGTATCACAAATTTCATCAAGTGATTCTATCTTTTGGTTTTGAAATGAATGCAGTTGATGATTGTGTGTATCATAAATTTAGTGGGAGAAAGCATATTTTTCTGATTTTGTATGTGGACGACATACTGCTTGCCACAAATGATATAGGCATGTTGCACGAAACCAAGAGATTT
>NEWO01000829.1:159456-182565 GCA_003013225.1 Phalaenopsis aphrodite
TGAGTTGTACACGGACAACTAGCTGTTTTGATAGCCCCATGATGAACATTGTGGTGGTCAACATATTGAAGAATCCTCCAATAAGTCTCATTGTTAATCAACTCCTCCCAAGGAGGAAATCCATCACAATAAAAAACTTTATGATTGAGTATTTATCTTGAACATGTTAGTTCTTTATCAGAGGATGAGCGAGTAGAAGAATCAAACGATGAAGAAGAACATGTTCTCATTGATACAACTGCATTACCCAGAGAACAAGAGTAAATGCAACATTTGATTAAGCTTAAGGACAAATAGATCTCTCTGCTCAACCCAAAATGAACGAGATGGTGGTGTGATACACTGAAAATATATGCATTTTTAGACCCATATTTTATACTCATTTTTGGTGATATTGCATTTTAAAGGAAGACATGTTGATTTTTAGGACTTGTAACAAAAAAAGAAGAAAAAATGATGAAATTTGGAGTCAAAATAGAGATTTTGAAATATTGTTCAGCGCCGATGACACCAGACTGGGCGCCGATGACGCTGTTTTACAGAGATCACAGATTTAATTAAATGGCCACTGGCACTGACGTCGTCAGTTTCAATGCAGACTATTTATAGAAGATTTGACAAATTTGGACGTTTTTTAAAGAGTTTTTGGATGCATCTATTAGAAAACTGACCTTAGGCTCTATTTAGGGCCAAAATTGATCAGAAAAGCTCCCCTCCTTCGCATCTCTTCGCACTCCTCCACTCGCTCTTGGCTTTCTTTGCCCCCTTTCGTGCCACTTTACTTCCTTCCACGCCATTCCACATCATTAGTGATTTATTTTCTTTATAGTTTTGAGTTTTTGTGGTGAGTTTAAGTATGAATTCTTCTCTAAGACTGTTGGAGAGGGAAAGAAGTGAGAGATTTCTTTTTCCTACATTTCCTAAGAGAAGCTACAAGGGATTTGCTTTGAGAAAGAGTTTCAGATAAGTGTTATTTGTTTATTATTGTTGTATGAACTTTCTTTTATATATGAAATTTGTGTTTTGTTGTGTATTTCTCATGAAGTCTGAGTAGTTTCCTTTATCATTCTCCCTACTATGAGATATGATGAAATGAAGAGATAATTTGGATGTGTCAATGTTAAAATATAAAATAAATTATGATTATTTTTCAATTCCGTCTTAATTTACTTTTCGATTTGACCAATTTAATTGTTAAAATATGTTGTGAAACATATGATCAGGGAAATGGAGTATGAGTTCAACAACAAAGTGAGAATCACATTTAATTCCCTGAAGGAGAATTTCGTTCATGAAATTAAGTGCAAATAAATAGGAAAATATACATTGTTGAGTGTAGAACTAGAGATTTTTAGAGTGACAGACTAGAATCCCCAATTGGATCTTAGTGTTTAAGAACTAAAGCAAGAGTTAGCCTTCAGGGGAAGGAAAGTGGGAGCTCTGAAGTGGGAGTCAGTATCCTCCTAGCCTAGCCACAGATTTAGGGACTAAACTTTAGATTAGCCAATGATTTTCTATAACACTGAATCAGGGTAGTGAATTAAAATTGCTCCTATTTGACACAATGCAAATTTAGACCATTTATCTCATCTCATTTCACTAAAAACTCATTGTAGTGGGAAATATGTTTTTTCATATTAGAAAACATCATCACATGAATATACTTTAGTAGTTACTATTTTAAACTATGCATTTAAATTCTGCTAGTAGTTAATAATTTAGCTTTGATAGTATCTTAAATATTCGAAATCAGTGACAGTAATTTCATTTTATTTCTGTGAATTTTCTATTTAATTTATTATTTCAAATTTAAACATTCCTTGTGAGATCGATATTTGGGACTTAAATAGAAAGTCATATATTACTTGATAACGATATGTATACTTACGTAGAATCATAACATTAAGTGCTTAATGTTATTATTCATAAAATATCACATCAAGATTTTGGTGTCGTTACAAGCAGAGTCAAAATTATAAATTTTACACAACTATATTTTCATCGAGATTAAGTTTTTGGCGTCGTTGTCGGGGAAGGTAATGATAAATTAAATAGATTTGGTAAATTAGAAAATTTAGAGACAAAATAAAAAAAATATCAAAAAATATATAAAATCAAAAATCCAAAAAATATATAACTATATATTTAAGAGAATTTTTAAGAAAATTTTCTTTGCTTATTATATTTATTTATGTGAAATATTGGATCTGAAGGTTTAGTACCTTACGATTCGGAATTAGAACGTAATATTAAAAAAATTCGAAAACAATAAAAATAAGTTAAAATTTTGAACGAAATGGCGAATAACTTAGATAATTAAATAAATGAAAATCGACAATAACCTTTCAAAGATTATGCTAATTCGACAGCAGATGAACTTCACTTATTAAATATGCTATTATCCAAATAATACAAAATAATCAGTTTGAATGAACACCTACAGAAGATTCTAACTTACATCTTGCTAGTTTTCTTAAAATTTGTGTTTTTTTTTAAATATGATGGATTGTCTAATGATGCTGTTAGGCTTAAATTTTTTCCTTTTTCATTAAGAGATAAAGCTAAAACTTGGTTAAATTCATTAGCACCTGTATCTATCGGAACTTGGGGAGAACTATCACAAAAAAATATAGGCTAAATATTTTCCACCATCGAAAACCGCTAAGCTTAGAAATGATATTACATCTTTTTGCCAGTTTGAAGGAGAATCAATATATGAAGCATGAGAAAGATTTAAGGGTCTCCTTAGAAAATGTTAACATTATGTTTTACCATATTAGTTAATAATTTAAACTTTTTTATAATGAATTAGTAGGATCACTTGGATCTATTATAGATGCTACTGCAGGTGGACCATTAATGTCAAAACATTTTGATGAAGTATACTCTTTAATAGAAGAAATAACTACTAACAATTTTCAATGGCTCTCTGAACGGGCAAATCCTAAGAGAGTAGCTAGTATTCATGAATCTAAGGCAATGTCTATTTTAGCATCTCAAATTGCTGCTATATCAAAAAAAGATTGATAAAATTGGAGTGAACTATTCTCAAATATCACCCGTATTAGAGGAAAATTCACTAGGGCATATAATTAGCTTTTAGCTGTGAAGGCACTGATACAGAATGCTCCTGTGGTGAAAAATGATGAGGAACTTTTTGTACCTACTTTCTGGAACATTTCTAACTTTAAAAGGTAAGCCCCGCACCATATATTTTTGTTTATTAATATTTAGATTTTTTATTCACTGTAATTATTTCGTATTGTATAATTGTTTGTTGATTGACTTTAAATCTTCATGTTTGCTCCTGGTAATTCAGTAAATGTTTTCAATGTAGTTTTCTTGCAGCTCGTTAGATGTCCTCTTTCTGCTTTTGTAAAAGGTGATAAATACGGTAAACTCTCATGGTAAACATGAAAATTTGTGTTTATTTATCATTTAAAATTTATGATTGTTTTTCTGTTACCGGAGTTAACCTAAATATCACCCGTATTAGAGGAAAATTCACTAGGGCATATAATTGATACTCAATCATCTTATGAAACTTTAAATGTTATTAATAATCGAAATAACAATCCTTATTCTAACTATTACAATCCTGGATGAAAAAATCACTCTAATTTTAGTTGAAATAATTATAACAATTCATTGAACCCTTCCAGAAATTTAAAAAATCAAAGAAATCCTAATTATCGACCTTATTATACTTCTAGATTTAACTCTAACCCTAACCCACAAGTTAAAGAAAAGAAGTTGACAAAAAAAGAAGTAATGTTGGATATGGGAAATCAAGTACAAAATCAAGGGACTGCTATTAGGAATATTGAAAAATCAATTATGACATATTGCCACTGCACTTAGTAATAAACCTTCAAGAAATCTTCCGAGTACTGTGGAAGTTAATCCTAAAGATCTAATTAAGGAGCAAATTAAAGTCATTCAATTACGAAATGAAAAAGAATTTGAAACAAGAATCCAAAGAGAAATTGAATTTGATGAGGAGAAGGAAGAGATTGAAAGTGACCATAATGAAAATGAACAAAGACAAGTTCCTTAAGAAAAACAATTACCTCAGTTTTCTCAATGACTAAAGCAGAAAAATAAAGACAAAATTTACAAAATTTTTGGAAATCCTTAAAAAGTTAACGATAAACATTCATTTTATTGAGGCTTTGGAACAAATGCTAAGTTATGTGAAATTTATGAAAGATATACTAAACAAGAAAAAAAAGTTTGCAGATCATGAGACCGTTGCACTCAGTGAAGAGTGTAGCACAATTATTCAGAAAAAACTTCCTGAAAAAGTTAAAAGATCCTACTAGTTTTCCTATACTTTGTGCAATTGGTGAAAAGTTTTTTGGAAAAACTTTATGTGATTTAGGAGCGAGTATCAATCTTATGCATATATCAATTTTTAAACATTTAGATTTAGGAGAGATTTCCCCTACTACTGTAACTCTTCAGTTACCTTATTCGATCAATAACTTATCCTAAAGGAGTTATAGAAGATGTATTAGTAAAAGTAGATAAATTTATTTTTCCTGTAGACTTTATAGTATTAGATATAGAGGAAGATAAAAAGTTTCCTGTTATTTTGGGGAGACCATTTCTTGCAACAAGGAGAGCTGTGATAGATGTGCAAAAAGGAGAATTAATAATGAGAGTGAATAATCAAGAAGTAATATTTAATATTGCAAAGCTATGAAATATCCTGCAATAGAAAAAGTTAATAAATATTTTAGGATGGAAGTTACTTATTATCTAAGTAATGAGCAATTTAAGAAAGAGTTTGAAGAAAATTAAGACAAGAAGAATTTAGTGAGAATGAGAATGAAATAAAAGAAAAAAAATCTAGATTATATTCAGGACAAATTTGAAACTTTAGATTTGTTGGAAAATGTAATAAAAATTTTATTCCTTTAAATATTGAACCACCTGAACTTGAACTGAAAATATTACCTGCCCATTTAAAATATGCGTTTTTAGGCGATTCATCTACATTCTGTGTTATTGTATCTTCTGAGTTAACTGAAATTTAAGAAAATTAATAGAAATATTGAAAAGATATAAAAAGGCTTTTAGATGGACTTTAGTAGATATTAAAGGAATTAGTCCTTCAATTTGTATGCACAGGATTCTATTTAATGATCAATACGAACCTAAAGCTGATCCTCATAGGAGATTAAACTCAATAATGAAAGAAGTTATTAAAAAAAGAAATCTTAAAATGGTTAGATGTTGAAATTATATATCATATTTCAGATAGTGTTTGGGTGAATCCAATTCACTGTGTTCTAAAGAAAGGAGGAGTGACCGTTGAAGTAAATGAGAAAAATAAATTAATTTTAATAAGACAAGTTACTGGTTGGCAAATTTGTACAAACTATAGAAAATTAAACATGGCCACCAGTAAATATCACTTTCCTTTATCCGTTCTAGATCAAATATTGGATAGATTGGTTTGAAACAAATATTACTGCTTTTAAGATGGATATATCAGTTATCATCAAATTCCAATTACTCCTGAGGATCAAGAGAAGACAACATTTACAAGCCCTCATGGAACATTTGTTTTTCGTAGAATGTCTTTTGGACTATGCAATGCACCTGCGACATTTCAAAGATGTATAATGTCAATATTTAGCAATTTGATTGAACATAGAATGAAAGTATTTATGGATGATTTCTCTGTATTCGAGACTTCATTTGAATTATGTTTAAATAATTTAGAAAAAGTTCTGGAATTATGTGAAAAAATCAACCTAGTACTAAATTGAGAAAAATGTCAATTTATAGTTGCAGAAGGAATTGTATTTGGGCATAAGTTTCTAAAATTGACATGGAAATAGATTCTGCAAAAATTCAAGTTATTGAAAAATTATCACCTCCTACTACAGTTAGAAGAGTAAGAAGTTTTCTAGGATATGCTAATTTTTTATTTCGACAGACATTATATAAAAAATTTTTCAAAAATAACTAAGTCATTATGCCAACTTTTAGAAAAAGATATAAAATTTGATTTTAATGAGGAATGCATAAAAGTATTTGAATTATTGAAAGAAAAATCAATCACTACACCTATAATAGTCTCACCTGATTGGGAGAAACCATTTGAAATAATATGTGATGCTAGTGATTATGCTATTAGAGCTGTTTTAGGATAAAGACATAAAAAAATTTTTAAAGTAATATATTATGCTACTATAGCTCTAAATGATGCTCAAATTAATTACACCACTACTAAAAGAAAGTTATTAGCTATTGTCCATGTCTAAGATAAATTTAGACCCTATTTGATTGGAACAAAATTTATAGTGCATACAAATCATTCTGCTATCAAATATTTGATGCAAAAGAAGGATGCTAAATTAAGATTAATTAGATGGATACTTCTATTGCAAGAGTTCAATTTTATGATAGTTGATAAAAATGGAAATGATAATCAAATAGCTGATCATTTGTCTAGACTAGAAAAAGAAATATTAACTAATTTTGCAAATGAAATTTTAGAAAATTTTCCGGATGAACAATTATTTAATATTGATGAAATAAATATACTGTGGTATGCCGATATAGTAAATCATATTGTAATTGATATTTTACCTCTAGATATTAAGAATCAACAATTAAAAAAATTCATATATGATTCAAAATTCTATTTTTGGGATGACCCATATTTATATAAACAATGCAAAGATTTAATTATTAGAATGTGTGTCTTATGAAGAAACTCAACAAATAATTGAAAGATATCATAATTCTGAATTTGGTGGACATTTTAGTATAAATAGAACTGTATATAAAATTTTACAAACTGATTTTTATTGGTCAACTCTTTTTAGATCTGTTAATGAATATATTAAAAAATGTGATCGATGTCAACGAGTATGAAATATTTTTAGAAGAAATGAAATGTTTATAAATTACACATTGGAAGTTGAAATTTTTTATGTGTGGGGATTAGATTTTATGGGACTACTTATGCCTTCATTTGAAAACTTATATATATTACTTGATGTTTATTATATGTCCAATGGATTGAAGGTATTGTTGTACCTAAATGTGATGCTCAGAATATTTCTAACTTTTTAAATAAAAGTATTTTACAAGATATGAAATGTCGAGAGTAATTATTACTGATGGAGGATACCATTTTAGGAATAAGAGAATCGAAAAATTAATTAAAAAATATGATATTATGCTTAGATTCTCTACTGCTTATCTTCCTCAGACCAGCGGTCTAACAGAAATATCAAATCGTGAAATAAAATGAATTTTAAAAAATATTGTAAATCCTTATAAATTGGATAAGTTTGCTAGATTAGATACTGCATTATGGGCATACAAAATTACTTATAAGACTCTTGTAGGAATGTCCCCATATAGACTTAGTTTTAGAAAAACATGCCACTTACCAGTAGAATTGGAGCATAAAGCATTTTTGACTATTAAGAAATTTAATTTTAATCTAAAGGATGCTGGTGAGAAAAGATTATTGCAACTTAATGAACTTGAGAAGATTAGAAATGAAGAATGTGATAATGTAAAAATTTATAAAGAAAAAATAAAAATATGGCATGATCGGAAGATTATTAAGAAGAAGTTTGAACCTGGATAAAAAGTTTTATTATATAATACAATATTGAGATTATTTTCAGGAAAACTGAAATCCATATGGTTATGACCATTTAAAGTGATTAAATTCTATCATTTTGGAACTGTTGTTATTAGAGATCCTAAAACTGGAAATATATTTAAAGTTAATGGACATCGATTGAAACATTATTATGAAGCACACATACCGCAATTTAAAGAAGTTTAATGTTAAGTCATCCTGATTAAACAATTGTAAGTAAGGCTAACGACGTTAAACCAAACGCTTTGCGGGCGGCAACCCATATATAAATCCATATATATCTATATATTACTATTTTGTTTAATAAGTGTACTTATATATTAGGAGATAATAATATTTATGAGTTCTACATAATTTTATTTATCATAAATTAAGACAAATATTGGTGTTGGAGAAAATTTTGGAATCGAATTGAACAAAAAAAAATAAAAGACGTGATTTTGGCCTTTGGAGCCGAGGATGCTAGAATGGGCGCCGACGACACCAACCTAATGGACCATGGCGTCGACAGCACCATCAGGAGCATAGACATCGTCCCAAGCAGTTTTGCGGGGTCAAAGTAAATTCAGTGGAATTTGGCAGGATTTCACTCCTAAATAACCGCCGAGAGGTGTTTTTAAAGGCCTAAAAACTGCCTTGGACGATTTGAAACTTCCTAATTTCGAATTTCATGGCTTTCAATTCCAGAAATACTTCAAGGTATGGAGTTTTTAATAGAAAAAAATTTATCAGCTTTAACGCGCAGTGATTTTACGACAAAGTCATTACAAAAAAGAAACTTATCAAGGAGAGAGGCTTTGTCAACCATGAATTGAGTAATCTAAGTTCACTGATTGAGAAAATCATTGTGCAAAGACGTTGAGAAGTTTTGTGCTGCACTACCACTGCAGTTGTTGTACCAGTGCTAAATGAATCCTATGCAAACTTACATGGAATTACCTAAGGAGTCATCTTCATTTGAGGTAAGACTGTATCATTTACTCCAGCTCGAATTAATGATTTGTATATGATAGAAAACGTTTCAATATGTCATTATACAAATTTTATCCCAATGAGAGATATGATGCAAGATGTATATAATTTTCTGATGGATGAAAATGATAATTGAAAAATCAGAGATGAGGGATACATTAGTTTCTTTGCTTCACTGCTTAATCCAATATCAAAACTTACTCCCTACCATGAAGATTAATAGAGTTATAGGAGAAAGTGTCATTTTAAATTTTTGCATTCAAATAGATGTGGGATCAATTATTTTCAAATATGTTATGGGTATTATTATGAATGGGCCAATATATGGACTGGGGCATCTTTCTATAGTTTTCTTACTTTGCAGTCAATCTCAAGTGTCATATGAAAGTTGGAAGAAAATATTATTACCTTGGGAGCCCATGATTCCTATAGATGACAATTATATTGGAAATGGGAATGAAACATTAAATGTTATCTTAGATCATTCATCACATGCTTCAACACCATTAATGCAACAAACAGTTGGAAGTTCAATAGCTTTGGAGACGAAAATGAAGAAAATAAAAAGATAACTTTCGAGTATTACGAATATAATAAGAAATTTTAAGTACCGTTTTGATCACCTAGATTGGAGAATGAAGGAGAACTGTGATTATACTGAACAATTGAAGCAGGATTGGTGCAGAAGTTCGAGAAGTTCAAGAAAAATGGATGGATCGATGAAAATTTGACTGATCAATTCCAGTACCGACCTTTCTACAATTTGTACGTTTATTTCCAATATATGAGAGATATTAGAGGAAGAGAAAATACTAAAGATGAAGTAGAATAATTGAAGAAGAGGGACTCTCTAATACTTTAAAGTAAATATGTATTTAATGTAATTGTGTGGATTTGATTTACTTTACTTTGCTTTAGAACTCTATTGACTTAGATTATTTGTATAGTTTTGTGTCAGCGTTCTAGTATTGTGGCTTGATTTCGAAGTTGAATTATAATTTAGTTTGTTTTGTGGATGTTAAAGTGTGATTAGAAAAATGTATTTATAAAAAGTTTATTTTCATATATAAAAGTTAGTTTGGTGTTGCTTGTGAAAATGATTGTTTGTGAATTATTTTTAGATGAAAATTAGTGTTCAAAAAGACTAAATAGACTTTGGAGTAAATTGAAATTTACGAAAATGGAAAAATGAATTTTTTGACCGCTGGCACTAACGGCGTCGGCATGGGCGCCGACAACACCCTCGACCCGAAAACCACCCAAACACCCTTAAAATTCGCGATTTGTATAGTAAAACACCATATTTATTTTTTAGTCACGTTCAACCTCTGGTTTTTGCACCTAAGGCTTGCTATTGCTCGGATTTAAGGTAAATGAAGTTCAAATTTCATTTTCTCTAGGTAAGAGCTACACTTTGAACTTAAAATTTTTTATTTTCACCAAGGATTTATCTTACATTGCCAAGATCCGAAATTTTGAAATTTTTTTGAAGGATTTTGAGAAAATCCTTTGGTGAAGAGCTCTTACTTAGTATATTTAAGTTTAAAACGTTCCACATTGTGATTTTCAGAATTTTTTGGAATTTATTTGGATTTGATCAAATTTTCGTAGATTACCATGGCACCAAAAATGAGCAAATGAAAGAGAAAGGTGGATTTTGATGATCAAAAGTTCGTCAGTTACAAAGCCAACATTTGTTTCAATCGTTTACTTACAACTAAAAAAGTGATTCCGGATCGAAGATTTAAAAATTCAGGTGAGATGTTGAAAGAATAATCAATGCTCAGCAGTGGGAGAATTTTTGTTACTTTACTGCCGAGGCTATTATTGGTGTAGTGATTGAGTTCTATGCCAATTTTAAGAAGACTTCTGAAGACTATGTGTTTGTTCGTGGAAAAATGTTGGAGTTTACTCGAAGGAAAATTAATGAATTTTATTAGTTAGAAGATGTGTATAGCTGCCAATACAAATCATTTTTTGCTATGAATGAGACCTTGGATGAAGTTATTTCTTTTCTTACTGATGGAAGAGGGGATTGGAAGGTGAAGAATGGTGTTAAGGTGAACTTTATTCTTTCTATATTAAATGTAGTATCTAAGGCCTGACACTACTTTATTTCTGGAAGAATGATACCAACAAATCATCATAGTGAAGTTACAAAGGATAGAACCATCTTGAACTTATGTATCCAACATATGAGAATGATAGATGTTGGCTCTATTATTTATAGAAACACCCGATCTATTGGAGAGACTACTTGTTTTTAGAGAGACTAATGGTGATTTAGCACACCCTGATCTGATTTCACACTATGTGACCAAGCAGGAGTTGATTTTAGAGTGGATGAGGAGAGAATTTAACCTCTAAAACCTATTGGGTCTGTCAATATAAAAACTTATGAATCTCATGTTGGATGGAGATCTGGATGTAGGACCAGAGATATTCCTTCTACTTCTAGTACTCCTACTATCTAGGAACTATGAAGCAAATGATGATTCAATAGGGAGATATATTGAGAATGGAGAGTAGAATGGAAAATATGGAGGCCAGAAATGCTCACAATGATGATTTGACATGACAAAAGTTTGAATATGATGTTGCTTATGATGATGCGATGGTCAGATATATGAGGGGTGATCACTCTATTCAGTTTCCTACTGATACGCCAAAAAAGGTTCAATTTTTCATATGCTTTTAATACCTGTATTTGGTGTTTTTCAATGATATTACACTTTAAAGGAAGGTATTTTGTATATTTTTAATTTCAGGTACAAAAAATAGAGTTTTGGAGAAAAAGAAGAAAAAACAGTATAATTTGGAGCAAAAACGAGCAAGAAAGAAAATTCTGTCCTTGCACATTTCAATATGTATTTCTATGCTTAATCTCTTTTACACTTCTCACGCATTTTTGAATAAAATTACACTTTAAAGGAAGGTTATTTTTACGCCTATTTTGTAGGTCTATCTGTTAGAAACCCAATGCAACTAAAACAGGATGAAATAAAGCTAATATAGAGCCAAACGAAGCAAAATGGTGGAGCTGCACAGGGTGGGTGTCGACGACGCCGACAGCGCCCGAGACAGTTTAGACGCGTGGCTAGGCAAATTTCTAGAAGATTCAATGTATTTGGATGATTTTTGGAATGTTGCTTGAGACATCTCTTAGAAAATTCGTCCCTACACTATAATAGAGTGATTTTATGTCAGAAAAGGTGGTGTGTGTGAGAGGGAAAATGTTGAAAATGTTTAGAGATCTTAGAATAAGAGTAGAAATGTAGATTTCTACCTTTTTGGAGAGATTGGTGAGGGGATTTTGAGTGAATTTGTAAGAGAATATTTTAGCATTGCATGATCAGCGGGAGACTTTGTGGGAGAGATTTTCATCTTTCTTTCAAAGAAAAAAACTAAGTATTGTGTTATTCATTATCTTATGATTTTGTAAACACTTATCTAGTGGATTTGCTTTGATGTAATGAAGTTTTTCGTTGTGTTTTCTCCGTGCTTTGTGATGTGTTTCTCTTACTCTTTCTTTTTTGGAAATAGTGACATGAGTAGATTATGTCGTTATTTTCCTTTTACTTTTCTTTTGCAATGAGTAGGATTCATGTTTAGGATATTGGGATGCATGCTTTTGAAGAAGTTTTAATTATAAATGTGATGGTTTTTACATGCACTTCGTTTACATTACAATAAGGGTCCGTTGTAGTGTTAAAATTCGTTGTAATTGCATTAAAACCCGAGAGGGCGATGTAATTCTCAATAAAGTGGAACCACATTCAAATTTCATGGATGGTGAAGTTCATGGGGGTTGAGTGAAAATAAATAGGGAAATATATATTGTTGGGCGTATAATTGAAGATTTTATGGTGACAGACTAAAATCCTCAATTTGGTCTTAGAGTTTAAGAACTAAAGCGAGCGTTAGCCTTCAAGGGAAGGGAAGTGGGAGCTAATATCCTCCTAGCCTAACCACGAATTTAGGGACTAAACTTGAGATTATCCAATGATTTTCTATAGCACTGAATTAGGGTAGAGAATTAAAATTGCTCCTATTTGGCATATACAATATTTAATGTATCTCATTCTTTTACATTATACAATTCACTACATAAGAATAGTAGTATTTAACATCTTAAAATTTTCCAAACCAATTCATCCAAAAAGGTTATCTTTAGAATTAATATTTACATTTAAAAATACTTACTATCCTTACATTTAACATTCACATTTAGGAGTAGTTCCTAGATAAAACAACATTTTAATCGACATTCCAAACTAAGAACTAATAGTAATAGACTGGAATTTGACTAAGGACATCTTTCCTCGCTTCCTCGTGAGATCGATATTCGGGGCTTAATTAGAAAATCCTATATTACTTCAAGTGATACGTGCACTTGCGTAGAACCCATAGTGTGCGAACTATTTGCTATATTTTATAATATTTCAATTTTGTATATTAGCTGCTAAATATAAATTGGGTCAAGTTTTTGGCCGTCTTTTGAAAGCTAAATTACTGTGTAATTACGGATCGGGTCAAGTTTTTGACATCATCTCAGGGGAATTGAATTGACATAAAACACAAAGAAAAACAACACATACTAGGGGCACATCACCTACTCACCCTGTTTTTACCCCATATCAATAGGAAAATTTGGATGTGGAAGAAGAAGAAGATGATGATGATGATGATTGGTGATGCTTTAGTTAGATTTTTGTTTAGTTTATGTTTGGTTGTATTTTATTGTTGAGACTGTTTGTTTTTAGAGTATAACACTTTACTTTAAATGTTATGTTGATTTGTGAACTGTAGATTTGTGAGACTGTTTTTACATTGGGAACCATTTTAGTACTGTTGTTAATTTTTAGTACTTTATTGGATGTATTTGTAGTTAACTTTTTCTTAGTAAATTTTTATATGTATTATGTGTTATTTAATGTTTTAAGCATTGTAGCTTTTCATATTAGCACATGCAATATTTCAGAGTTAAGTTTCAAATCAAAACCTTCAACAAGTAAATATTTCTTTTATGTACTAAATGTTTTCTTTCACCCTTTATTTTTTCAGTTTTCATGCTAAATCTTTTAAAAAATTAAATTTGGGGGAGAAAGAAAATTTCCTTTTTAAAGGAAAGAGACTTAATTTTATTTGTCCTCAATTTGTTATATTTTCAAAATATTTTAAAAGTTACATGACATTTGATATTAGTAGTTAAATTTAGATAACTATATTTATCTTTCTAAATATATAGTAAACTTAAGTAAAAATTTTTAATAATAAAAATTAATTTTAGAGATTAAGATATTTAGCATGATAAAATAAGACTATGTTTTTCTATTGTAAGTAAATGAATTAATATTTTTGAAGTATTAAAAATCTTAGAGATTCATATAAAAAGAAAAAAATAAAACTTTATGAAAAATGTTTAAAGCTAATATAAAATTATAAATGGAAGGAATGCAAAATGTTTTTAACTTTAAAAAGAGGATAGTGAAGTTCAAAATCATTAAATACTATCCAAATATAGTAATCCTCACATAAAAAAAATGATAACGAAAATAAAAGAAAAAGTATTGAAAATGATCCTGAAAAATAAAAGAAAAAGAAAGAAAAAGAAGGAAAAGAAAAAGATGTTGGGAGAAGCTTGAGGAGATGCCTAACTAAAAATTGGTTTCACTTACAACAACAACAACAACAAAGCCTTAATCCCACTACGTGGGGTCGGCTACATGAATCCTTTTTAGTGTCATATTTTCATGTAGTTCTAGTAAATTAAGATCATTATTAATACAATAAGCCCAGATCTTCCTAGGTCCACCTCTGCCTTTCTTAACACAAGTTGAATCTAAAACATCTATTCTCCTAATCAGATGATCAGATGGTCGACGTTTAATGTGGCCAAACCATCTAAAGACGAGTTTCTCTAGTTTTGTCTGTCGCAGGAGCTACACAAACCTATCACAAATATATTCATTCCACATTTTGTCTCTAAGTGTAAAGCCACTCATCCACCTAATCATTCTCATCTCGGCAACACTTAACTTATTATTATGCTTCTCTTTTAAAGGCCAACATTCAACACCATAGAGCATTGCAGGTCTCACGACCATCTTATAAAATTTTCCTTTCAGTCTTAGCAGTACTTTTCTATCACACAAAACGCCTGAAGCATTCCTCCACTTCACCAATCGACTTGAATTCTACTATTATCAATATCACCATCGCTTTGGACAACGGACCCAAGATATCTAAATCGTTCACATCTTTTAATAATTTGATCACCCAAAGTCATATTTCTATCACTAGAGCTATTACTACTAAAATTACATTCCACGTATTCAGTTTTAGTTCTACTTAAACAAAGGCCTTTAGACTCCAATGTAGACCTCCATAATTCAAGTTTTTCTTGCGCTTTTTCTCTCATTTTATCCACGAGAAGAATATCATCAGCAAAAAGCATACACCAAGGTACATCCTCCTGTGGATGTCCAGTAAGACCATCCATAACTAAAGAAAAAAGATATGGGCTTAAAGCCGATCCCTGATGTAATTCAACAGAAATAGGAAAATATTTTGTCAATTCTCCTTCAGTTTGAACACAAGTAACAGCTCTAGTGTACATATCTTTAATGACTTGAATATAAGTCATATCAATACATTTCCTCTCAAGAACTCTCCAAAAGATATCTCTTGGAACCTTATCGTAAGCTTTTTCTAAATCAATAAAAATCACATGTAAATTCTCCTTATTATCTCTAAACTTCTCCATCAAACCTCTCAATAAATTTATAGCTTCCATAGTAGACCTGCCCGACATAAATCCAAATTGATTATGAGAAATTTTTGTGATGCGCCTTAACCTATGTTCAATTACCCTCTCCGATAATTTTAAAGTATGACACATCAACTTAATTCTTCTATAATTTGCACACTCTTGAGCATCCCCTTTATTCTTAAAAATGGGGACCAAAATACTCTTCCTCCACTCCTCAGACATCTTTTTAGTTTTTAAAATAATATTAAAGAGTTTAGTAAACCATGAAACTCCCAAATCTCCCAAATATTTCCACACTTCAATTGGGATATCATCAGGTCCTACAGACTTTCCACCCTTGGTTTTCTTTGAAGCCTCCTCAACTTCGTTTTGCTAATGCGACGGTACAAATAAAATGTTTTATTATTATTCACAATATTAAAATAACTAAGGTCGATCGTATTTTCAGAAACTTCATTAAAAAGTTTATCAAAGTAACTCACCCACCTATGTTTAATATCTTTTTCTAAGAAAAGTACTTTTTGATTTTCATCTTTAATACACTTTACTTGAGTTAAATATTTACCTTTTTTTCCTCTTTGTTTGGCTAGTTTATACATATATTTTTTACCCTCTTTAGTATCTAATATATTATAAACATCATTAAAAATAAAATTTTTAGCGTCACAGATTGTTCTTTTAGACTCCATGCAGACCCTTTGATATTTTTCCTAGTTCTCTAAGCTTTTACATTTTAACCAATTTTTATAACATAACTTCTTATATTTTATCTTTTCTTGCACATTATTATTCTATCACCAACTATTTTTATTTGTAAATACTTTTTCTTTTGATTATTCAAACACATCATTTGCTACTTGTTTAATAGTGTATTACTTTATCATACATCACATTTGCTTCTTCATGAATATCCTAAATTTTGAAATCTTGAATTTTACTTATAAAAATAATTTTATTTGTGTCTTTTAAGTTTCTCCATCTAATTTTGCAATGATGAGTCATTGTATTTTTTATTTTACAACTCTTAATTTTAAAATCTAAAACTAATAAACGATGTTGGGTACTTAAATTCACTTGGAATGACCTTGCAATCTTTACAATCGCGACGATCTCTTTTTCTCTTAAGAAAATAATCAATTTGTGTTTTATTAGATCCACTCTTATAAGTAATAAGATGTTCGTCTCTTTTCTTGAATAAAGTATTAGTAATAACAAAATCATACGCTAAAGTAAAATCTAAAATAGCTCTACCTTCTTCATTAGTTACTCCAAAACCGTAGCCACCATGAATATTTCTGAAATCTTCTACCACTCTACCGACATGTCCATTTAAATCTCCTCCAATAAAAATTCTTTCTTCAAGAGGTATCATTTTGTATTAAGTCTTCTAAGTCATTCCAAAATTTATCTTTAGACCCTGTATCTAAACCTACTTGAGGAGCATAAATACTTATAATATTAAAAATCTTAGTATCAATGATAATCTTATGGGCATATTTCTATCACCAACTCTATTAATTTTTACAACATTATCTTTTAAACTTTTATTTATAATTACACCTACACTATTTTTAGTACTACTCTTACCAGAATACCAAAGTTTAAAACATAAATTATCAATATCCTTAGTCTTTTCTCCAACCCACTTAGTTTCTTGAATACATAACATATTAATTTTCCTATGAATCATAATATCAACTAATTCAATTAATTTACCATTGAGAGTACATATATTCCAAGATCCTATCCTAATATTAGTTTCATTAGTTTCATGAATTGACTTCTTTACCCGCATTCGCCTATAATGTGGGAACCCTTGCTTATTTAACATTATATCCAGACGCCAGTGTAGCGTCCCTTGCACACTTTTTACTGTATTCAGGCTATACAGCGCATCGTTTTCAGGGGACGCCCTAGCACTTATATAATGATCAAAAGGATTCATGTCATGATTTTTTTTTACAAGTTTAACGCTGGCTGTCGACTACCTAACGCAACCCTCCACTTTTTGCATCCGAGCTTGAGACCAGCAACGATAGTGTTAAAAAAATGGTTTCACTTGAATCAACTTAAAGAAGGAGGCTTGACTACATTTTCTAAACTTATATTTCAATATTAACATATTTACTAGTAAAGTTTCATGAAGTTCTTTTTCATATAGATATTCTAAGTGACTTTAATATGAATAATTTACAATTTTCCTTGAAAAGAATAGAGAATTAGAAATCTTAGACTTGACTGCTAGATATTCTTATACCTTTAGTGTTAACTGGAGTTATTTTACATTTTGCTTAAGTTATACTATTGTATTTAGTGGACTAAAATATAAAAATCCAAAAGTTAAAGGAGTTACTTGAGGACAAGTAATATTTAAGTTTGAGAGATTTTGATACATAAAAAATATATGCATTTTTAGACCCATATTTTATACTCATTTTTGGTGATATTGCACTTTAAAGAAAGATATTTTTCATATTTTGTTGCAAGTTGTTGATTTTTAGGACTTGGAGCAAAAAGAAGCAAAAATGATGAAATTTGGAGTCAATATAGAGATTTTGAAAAATTGTTCAGCGCCGACAACACCAGGCTGGGCACCGAAGGGGCCGTTTGATAGAGAGTATGAATTTAATTAAATGGCCGCTGGCGCCGACAACACCAGAATGGGTGCCGACGACATCAGTTTCGGTGTAGACCCTGTTTCTAGAAGATTAGACGAATTTGAACGCTTTTTGAAGAGTTTTTGGATGCACCTATTGGAAAACCAACCTTAGACTCTATTTAGGGTCGAAATTGATCAGAAAAGCCCCCCCCCCTTTGCATCTCTTCGCATTCCTCCGCTCGCTCTTGGTTTTCTTCGCCCCCTTTTGTGCCACTTTGCTTCCTTCCACATCATTCCACATCATTAGTGATTTATTTTCTTTATAGTTTTGAGTTTTTGTGGTGAGTTTAAGTGTGAATTCTTCTCTAAAAGTGTTGGAGAGGGAGAGAAGTGAGAGATTTCTTCTTCCTACATTTCCTACAAGAGATTTTCTTTGAGAAAGAGTTTCAGATAAGTGTTGTTTGTTTATTATTGTTGTATGAACTTTCTTTTATATATGAAATTTGTGTTTTGTTGTATCTTTCTCATGAAGCCTGGTTGTTTCCTTTATCATTCTCCCTACTATGAGATATGGTGAAATGAAGAGATAATTTGGATGTGTCAATGTTAAAATATAAAATAAATTGTGATGGTTTTTCAACTCCGCTCTTAATTTAATTTTCGATCTGACCAATTGAATTGTTAAAATATGTTGTGAAACATATGATCTGAGAAATGAAGTATGAGTTCTACAACAGAGAGAATCACATTTAAGTCCATGAAAGAGTATTTCGTTCATTGAATTAAGTGCAAATAAATAGAAAAATATACATTTTTAGGTGTAGAATCGGAGATTTTTAGGGTGAAAGACTAGAATGCCCAATTTGATCTTACTGTTTAAGATTTAAAGCGAGAGTTAGCCTTCAGGGGAAGGGAAGTGAGAGCTATGGAGTGGGAGCTAGTATCCTCCTAGCCTAGCCACGAATTTAGGGACTAAACCTAAGATTAGCCAATGATTTTCTATAACACTGAATCAGCGTAGAAAATTAAAATTACTCATATTTGATACAATACAAATCTAAATCATTTATCTCATCTCATTTCACCAAAAACTCATTGTAGTGAGAAAAATATTTTTTCATATTAGAAAACTTCATCACATAAACATAATTTATTAGTTATTATTTTAAACTTTGTATTTACATTCTGCTAATAGTTAATAATTTAGCTTTGATAGTATCTTAAACATTTGAAATTAGTGACAGTAATTTCATTTATTTCTGTGAATTTTCTAGTTAATTTATCATTTGAACTTTAACCTTCCTCATGAGATCAATATTTAAGACTACAATATAAAGTTTTATATTACTTGATAAAGATACATATACTTGCATATAATCTCAGCATTAAGTGCTTAACATTATTATTCATAAAATATTACATCAAGTTTTTGGCGCCGTTGCAAAGCGGTGTCAAAATTATAAATTTTACACAATTATATTTTCACCAGGATCATGGTGCAAAAGAATATTATGATGGAGATGTTGCAAAATATTTTTGCGATAGGCATGATAACTGTTTCCTTGGTCGATGGTCAAGAATTCACCAGTATTCTCAATAAATCACTTGTGAGTCCAATACCTCAGGTATTTAAGGTACAAGACATTTCTAAAAGAAGAATTGAATTAATTCTTATAACAACGCAGCCGACTTCTCGACGTGTTTCAAGTGACGATGAACGTGTAAAAAATAATTGGTTCAAAAAGTTCATCAATGAAAAGATCAAGACTGTCATAGCCTCAAAGCAAATTGAGAAACTAGTGGGCCAAGGTCACCCTTATCTAGCTGAGTATGATCAATTCCCTTATCCAAAGGGATACTCAATACCAAACTTTAATAACTACAATGGCAGTGGTAATCCCAATCAGCATCTAGCGCAATTCAAGGCATCATGTAACAACACTGGAGGCTTAGATGCTTTGTTATTTTACTACTTCATTAATAGTTTGATAGAAAGTTCTTTTGAATGGTACACAGAGTTGTCAAATGACTATTAAAGTATTCACATAGCTCGAAATGATGTTTATTAAGAGATTTTTCAGCACTACAAAGAAGATAATTATTACCAATTTTGCTTTGGAGAAAAGAAAGAAGAGTGACTTGGTGATAAACTATATCACTCGTTAGTGTAATCTGAGCATGAAATGCAAGAAACAGTTACAAAAAGAGCATGCAATTCAATTATTATGAACAACATCAATGATAAGATAATATGTTATTTATGCATGACTTCTATCTCCACTTTTCAAGAACTGCTAGACAGAGTTGTCAAATTTGAGAAATTGAATTTCTTAAGGTCTGAGAGTAATTTTTATAAGCTAAAATAAATAAAGGCGTAGACTCAGAATAAATGAAGCAGACATCACTTTTTTAAACTCTGATAAAGGAAAGCATCCAGCTTATGAAAAGATAAGAAAAAATAGTCAATTAACTCTAATCTTCAGCAAAAGTTATTTTTAAGAGAAAATGATAAGCTATGGAACTTTGATGGCGGTAGCGGCCAAACTGAAGGCTAAATGCTGAAGAATGAGTATATTCTTCTCTTAAGGAAAAAATGAATACAAAACATTCATTTAAAAGAGATAGTGTGACAAAGTTATTTCATCAAACTCTCAAAGCTGGTCTTGAATTTCCAGAATGCAAAAGGCCTAAAGAATCAAGTCAAACTAGCAATCCAAATTATTGCCCATATCATCAGGTAGTTAGCCACCATATTAAAGACTGTTATGTCTTCAAAGATTGGTTTAAAAGAAAATTAAGAAATGAGGAATTTACATTGTTTGATAATGTTTTAATTCACCCTAAAAGAGAGTCAACAAAGATGGTTACGTTCTCTTTCATACCATCAACTAAAGAAAATATAAAAGAGGAGCCAAATCAAGATGAGGGATGAAAAATTGTGGTCTCAAATAAACTGTGAAGATGTTAAAGTAGTTAAATGACCTCCGAATCTCCTCTAGAACCAGAGCTCAAGTTAGGAAAAAGACCTATGGTAGACACATCTGTCTCTTCATCAACTCAAAAGCCGTCCAATCATGCTAGCTCAGCTCCACATAAGAAATACAAGAAATCAATTGAAGGGAAGAAATCTAAGAAAACTATGATGAAAGAGTATTAGTAATTTGGAAGAGTATCATCGACCTGCAAGAAATCCTATCAAACTTGCAGAGTTCATGCAAAGACTCCATATTATTGATTTTAACGAAGAAGATAAGGAAGTAACATTCCCTGTGGAAACATGTCGAGTTATATCAGTGACATTAAACATTCTTGGAATTTTATCTCAAACCTCTTTGGTGTCCAAGTCTTATCAGATGGCCTTACAATCAAATGATAGTTAAGAAGACTTATGTATTCTCAAAGAAAATGAGCTCTTATCACAGACTAAAGGGGGAATAACAATAGAAACTTATATTGAAAGCACATCATCTGAAAGTTCTGAATTAGATGAAGTGGTAAAAGTTCAATTGTGAAATAGTAGATATTACATTCATCACCTAAAAGGGGCCCATCAAATAATGAAAAAGAAAAAGATATTGTGGTCATTGAAAATGTATTTATAAAATACTTGAAGAAGAAATCAAGTTTAAGTATTCCCTATCGACTACAATATTATTTCGTATCTCAAAAAGTTTTCTGAAAGACTTAGTGTGCATGAGGCTCTCTTGATATCAAAAGAGCTCTACGAAACTTTGATTCAAGCTCTCAAAGAGCTGGAAAAATATGAGTCATATTTTGCTCAAAGCTGTATGACAAAGTTCTTGCAAGTCTAGGATGTTCCAACAATCACATTCTATGAGGAAGATCTCATGCTTGGGACGTCAGAGCATAATCATCCGTCGTACATTTTAGCTGATTGTGATGGCACAAAGATAGACAGAATCTTGATCGATCCAAGTTTTGGCATAAATTTGATGAATTTGAAAGCACTAAGATGGTTGTATTCTGACATCAGCCATTTGTAGAATGAAAATTGATGATTCATGGCTTCAATGATAAAGGCCAAAAAACTTTAGGAGCCTTGATTATACCACTCAACTTAGGCCATTTTATACGAAGAATAAATTTCATATAGTTGATTGTGGTACTTCATTTAAAGCTCTCCTTGGCCGATCGTGGATTCACGAGTACGGGGTCGTTCCATCAACTATACAGTAGTGCATGAAGTATTTAAAAATTGGAGAAGAAACCACGATAGTTGGTAACATTTGACCCTTTTCTGCTCATGAAGCTACAATATGCGAAGATGCAAAGCATTTTATGCCAAATGAGTCAAAGTCTTCATAGTACACTAAAAATATGGAGTTAACCTCGATCACTGCAAAACAACTTAAAGGAGGGGAAAAGGAAAAGCAAAATGAAAAGTGGAAGACAACATCAACATCTCGCAAAATGAAGGATCTTCCACCTAAGTTGAATAAGGTCATTTCCAAAGCACAATCGCCATGTTATCAATAAATAACTTTCATGAGCCAATGTGTATGTTATCAGATTTCATGAGCTTAGAAAGCCTGTCATCTCTAAAGCACAGTCACCATTTTGATCTGTCAAGTTGACCCGCCGACCTCACCTGACATTGTGCCAGCTGTCATGCACCAGTTGCTAGAATGAACTATCGATCTCTCAGCAAGCATCCCTTGGGATCGACAAACTGTCGAAGTAAATATCATCATTAAAGAACAAAAATATTTCATCTCCTTTTATGAATCATCTGATATTCACATCATAATCATTTTATTGAACACCGTGGAGACACTTTGTTCTATACAACCTTTAATTTTATAATTTTCTCTTTCTCTATGTATGTTCCCTCAAGATTAGAGTGTCATTTATTAAGCTCTCCCGCCTTTCAAAGGGGATACACACAGACGCGCAGATAGAACTCTGAGTATTTATCTTCTCCATCCACCTCTCTCTCTCTCTCTCTCACACACACACACACACACACACACACACACACACACACACACACACACACACACACACACACACACACACACACACAAGGAACCGAGAACTAGTGCTTGAGACCGCTAATCCATCATTTTCCACCTCCTTCATTTACAGGTCTTCCCCGTTTTGTGTGAGCCT